>JAHZNB010006735.1:0-10709 GCA_027744295.1 Callyntrura guangdongensis | reverse complement strand
ACCACGGGTTGTTTAGCTTTGTGTATAAATTTCTTCAACTTTGTTGTTGTGTATATGTGACACCCACTACTACTACCCTATTGTGGTTTGCTTACACAACTGTAAAAGGAAGAAAAAAGTTTTGCTTGGTTTTCTTACACGCTAGTATAGATTTCACATTTAGAAACTGTCGTTATTTTCTCTTTTTGATACTACAAACGATATTGTACATTTACAATCTGAGAAAAACATACATAGATATATACAGCGTCATCGCCATCCGAGCCCCTATTGATATTGATTTTTGTCCTGCCTTTAAAAACGAAAAGAATGTATTATTGCTCGTTAGCTTGTAAATGTACAAACATTGCCACCGCATTGCTGATGTTACTACTCGTGATACTGCGACATTACAATGTTTTCTCTTATCACATCTCTGTGCTCTCATGTTGTAATAATAGTATACAAACATGACTAGATATGTAACATCCACCACCAAGCACATCATCAGAATGTGGACGCGTTTACATTTGTTAATGTGTACTGCTTGTTACTGATACATTATTTTTATGCCTTGCCTTTTGACTCTCTCCTCGAATGTTTTCTACGACCTTTCAAGGCTACTCAATGTGTGCCTAGAGTCATCCATGTAGATACATGAATGTTAAAAACATGCCTGATTTATTTCAACGCATAAAAGAGAGAGTAAAAAATAAGTCGGAATACATAGGGTAAACAGCTTTATGTAAAGTAAAAAATGTTTACATTTTATTCCTGAATCGCTGTCTGGTAAAATTGTGTTTTCTATGCAATTTGAAACTGCTTCCAGTAGGGTGGTTGGGTCAAGCTACTGATATGCTTCTGTGTGTCAATACATCTTTATCGGGTTACGTTCCCGCTGCTGTCCCATCTTTCAAGAAAAGTGTGTGGTGGTGGGGGTTGACATGAATGCGAACAAATCAATTGAATCGCTTTAGCCTATAATACTGTCATCCGGTGGTGTTTGAGAAAGCGACCACCTTAAAACTTTTATATTGCTTTTACCCACCTATACTACCGTTTTGTTCAAGAGGCCCAAAACGGAGGAAATAAAACGAAAACGTTTTTCCATCCATACTGAATCGAAAAAGGTATTCTTCTCTTCTTTATCCTCCCGTGTGTAGTACTGTAGTAGTAGTAGTAGGTATAATGATGCCTACCTTTCAATAATATTTTTTCCTTTTCATGTCAAACTGCTCTGCTGTCGCCTTTGTACACGATTTTTGTCGCTTGACTGACTCCTTTTCCAACAACATCGGAATCCTCTGTGGACGTCTTTCTGTCAGTAAGTCATTGTACCAGCGCGACTCGTATAACTTAAGTTAGTTGTCTGTCTCAATTGAAGACACATTTACATTTACAGTCATCCGGAGAGAGGGACGAATCCAAACTTCGTCGCTTCACTGCTTCGCCACTCTCCCTCTCGTCGATTGGGTTCTTATGTAATATTCACGCATGGATTTTTGAATCCTCCCGGGAAATCCTTAGTGGTTACTTTTTATTTTTACTAGTTAAGGTATTTGTGAATGTGAAGACACCTAAATATAAAAAAAGTCAGTTACTACTACTATATGAATGGATCTCTGTATAGACTCAGTGATTCGTAAAAAATCCCCTCTCTGATATGATTGTACGTAACGATTGGATTTTGTTATTAAGAAGAATCTTTGTTGTTGTGGCTCGATTAACTTTTTCTTCATAGAAAAGAAATGCAGCAAAAAACGAGATTATAAGCTGGTGAAAAAAGATGAAGGAATGAAACTGTCAACGAGTAGCTTTCTGCTATAAAAGAAGTCTTGATGATTTATTTTATTTCTAAAAGTGGTGAAAATGGATTGGCATTGACCTTCCACCCCTATAATGATGTCAGACACGGCGAGTGACTTATATTCGGCTTCTTTGCTCTCAAACCTGTGCATATTAAGTAACTTTGCATTTTTTTACTAGACACAAAAGAAACTTAAAATCTACTTTGGAAAAAGTTAATCCCTTTGAGACGAGCAAGGATTCCCTTTTGTGCTTTTCTTTGAAATGAATACATAAATACCAGAGAGGAATCATCATCATGAGAGACTACGAAAAATGCTACAAAGTTGATAATCAGAAATGAAAAGTATAAAACGAATGCCTTCTCAGCGTTGCTTACTGGAATCTCTCTCATCATCATGCGGCTAGACGGAATAAAGTTGTAGGCCCCCATAGATGAAGACATAAATTTGACAATGATATCTATACGTAGAACATGCCAGTACAAGTTTAATACAGCACTAGGAAAAATATCACACAAACATAGTTACCTACCTGCATTCGTTTCATATTGTGCTGTGATATGCTCTATCAAGCCAAACTCATCCAGAACAGTTCCTCTTATCCTCGGGCTATATATTCTGGTTTGGTCCAAGAAAAAAGCGTACCAAAGAAAGGTTTTCGAGGAAGATTGGATCATTATTAGCTTTATTGCGTGATGTATTTTTGCTGTACCTTTCCATGCTCTTATCTCTGATAAACTAGTACAACCGGGCACATTTCGTGTATTAGCGGTTGTGCTGAGGGGTGGGAATGACGAACACCTTTGAACAAAAGATCACAATCCTGAAATCCACAAACTCACAAAAGGTACAAAATGTTAATGATGATGTCTTCATCCCCCACTTTCCAGGCAGAATAGGATTAACTTTGGCTGCACACATTGAACATCATTATCACTTTTTTGTAGCATCATGCATGATGCGTGCGCGTCCCAGCGTTCCTTGTTGACCAAGGACATTCATAGGTAAGGGTGTAGATTTTGGGAAATCTCCTTCCCTTCTCTCTAAAGGCAAATATATACCTTACCTGCCGGTCCTGTCCGTAATCCTATCAACTACTCAGGCGTTCAAAAAAATAACACCTTTATTACCTGAAGAGGTTTTCTATCGTTTTTAATCTTCAATTCTATAATGGAAATGTTTCGTTGTTGAACTGCTGATGTTTGTGCCGATCTGGTAATACCTCTGATGCCTCTGACGTAGATATTGGGTTTATGAGTAACTTTTTATACGGGTTTTGGGTTACAAAAAGAAATACATCATTCCCTGTCTCTTGATTCTTGATCCCTCTGGAATCTTAGGTACTTCAGTCAGTACTCTTACTTCAACGTAAGGTTATGCAATCATATACAAATATAAATAAATGAAAAGTTGATGGCGTACTTGTGTACTTATTGAAGGAAAAACATACACCAGTCAAGTTGGAAAACAACATGTGGTCAGAATTATGAGAAAAGAAAAGACAGTTTCAATATTTTTAACAGTTTTTGAAAAAGGTTCCTTCATGTGACAGACAGAGTCATCCCTAACATAATGTATTGCTTGTAAGTAATGAAGAAACGTGAGGGAAAAACAAAGTCATCATCTTAGGTAATCTACTGACAAGCCCAAAAACAATTTCTGATTCCTTTGGGCGTTGTTGCTTTATGTTGTTTTTCCAACTTTGTTTTTGAAAACGAATACCTATCTTGATTGCTGAGATCAAAAAATTGTTAGAAAATAGACAGGAAACGTTCTAACAACCGTTGTATTTTAGTGTTTCAAAAGTAAATTAGATTAAAGAAAAACTAATTGTATAAATTATTATTTTTGTGCTTTAATAAAGATAATAAAAGCACTGCAGTTTTGTAGGTTGCAACTGGTGCTACATTTATTACTTCCCAAAAGACTTAAATTATATACACCCTCCCTAAAAATCCAATATGAGAATGGGAAATTGAATTTTGTCATGCTTTTACTCTATTGCTTTTTATTATCGTTTGTGCATTTTAATTTTACTCTCTATAGGTGTGCACATATGCACACTTTCACAAAGACACGCTCTTCAAACATCAGTCATCGTTCGTATATTTCTTTTATTTCGCTCCAAGCTCATTATGAATCCGAGATAGAAAAACTGTAGTAATTCGTTGTAAAGCAGTAGCAATACTTCAATAGCCAAAAAACCTGTGTCCGCGTCGCAGGAAGGGAGCATAAATTCAACCAGATTAAATGCAAATGACTAATGATTACTTTGTATAAAATATGTGGACCTACAGAGAAGAATCAGAACGGATATTTAAATTTCTCTGACAATTAACACGATAAAAGCCACTTTTTTTAAAAGCAAGACCAGTTGTTATATAATCATTTGTACGGCAGCGGCAAGCAGACGACAAGGGGAAAACGATGTGAAAAACATTATATTCGTTATTCGTCTCTCCCACTTAAACATCATCATGGGAGACTTCCCTGCTAGAACGCAAACAGGAGCGCATCTCCATAAGCTATTTTAAATGCGAAAGGACCCAAGCTGATAGAGAATGAAACGGGCACCGACCAACCGGCAGTGATAAAACGCATACCTATATTTGTAAGCAATCATCATTTACGTTGTTTCCATTATGATGATGTAATAATCCCCGGCATGTGTACCCACAACGAAGATGAAGGGAAGCATTCTGTTGTAAAAATACACACTGCGCTGCAATCTGGCCATGCCAAGCCTCACAGAGGGAAAAGCACACACAGGAGAATAGTAGTAATGATCTCTATAAAAGTAAGTCATCAGCGTAACAACGTAGAAAATTACTCAATGTCTTAATGCACAAAATGTTTATTACCTGTTTTCCCATTCAATGGTATCGCTCTACTCCACTACTACACAACGGCCGTGCAGTGGAGTAGAACACGTCATATCACCTGGACTTATCGTGAAAAATTGGAAAGTGTAACAATGCTTCAATGCTTTGTAAAGGAAAGGTACACCAGGGAAAAAATGGTCTAGATAGAGACGGTGATAACGCTGTTCCAGTTAAGTTGCATAGAACACTGTTATTTTACTTCTGTTATACTCCCTCTATGTCTCTGTATACATACCCATTACTATTATTAACGGAAAAAATGGAATGACTCTATCAGTTGAACACTGGTCGAGGTATTTTGTACGTTGGTGGTACTTGTAAGGGAGGAAGCTTAAACAATTTCATTACAGCTCTCAACATGAGAAAGGCTGTATTTAAACTCGGCCATATTGTTATTACTCGACATGTGTATGTACATACTTATAATAAGACAGCTTGTTGCAGTATGTATTGTAACCACCTCAGTATTGTTATATGACTTTGTGGGCATAGCACAGTCTTACAGAGATTTTTTGTTCTGGCTAGAAACTAGTGTGAGGAACTAGAGAAGAAGTTTGATTATCTATTTTGGGGGTGGTCTAGTCAGTTATTTGAAGGAACCCTGTAGTTAGACCAACAGAGAGATTGATAGAGCCCTTTTTCATATGCTCTTTTTCCAGGTACTAGCTAGGTAAGGTAAGGTATATCATTATGGAAAAATGTGTGTGGTTTGGTGGTGGTGGTGGCAATGGCAATGCGTAGAACAATGAATAAAAACATGTTATTTTGTAGTTTTATAACTGCTGTCTACTGCACAATGAGAGAAAAGCAAAGGAAGTACTGACATTTGTTGATGTGAATGCGCTGTGTGGCTGTAGTTTTTTTTCCATGTGCAATCATCATCCTGTTACATTGCCATAATGCTTGGTATGTATAATTTTACACGGGGCACAATATTTGTATTTCTTACGAAAAAGAATTTTCATATTTCAAAGGTGGAGAGAGAGAGAGACTTTTGGCCTACATCACGTAGCAAATGGTAATGATCGCAAGTTATCTTCGGAGCCCATCAATTTTGCCCATTCTCTATTATTATAATTCTGTCAGTCATGCAGGCAATGATAAGTTATCATCATTTTTGTAGAATAAGTATTTATATGCCAGGGATGGGTGATGGGTCTGGCCTATATTTTTAAGAACGCAGAAGTAGGAATAAATTCACGCTCGACAAGACCGACAATGTATGCAAATGCGTTGATTTACGCATTTCCAAGAGAAAATGAAAGCACGTTCGTCCTCTTTGACTTTCGAAATGCCTATTATTTAATAGATGTAAAAATGAGTCTACTGCCTCCCCGTTCCACCTCGGAAGTGGGAACCTTGTGGAGCGAGCGGATGCACTAAAAGGCATATTAGTTGGAGTCGAAGAGAAATGAAAAACTCTCTCGCTGCTCTTGCCTCTTTCTCCCTTCATCTGTGAGAGTGCACATAATAATGTGCTTGTTCGTGTAGCCTATTTTGTAGGTGAGTGCACATCATGATGAAGCGACTTTTAATACTAGCGGTGTGGAAAAGTTCTTTTTTGTGTAAGAATAGGTGGTAAGTGAATTTACTTTGTGTGTGGCGGTAAGAAGAAGTCACAAGGACGGTTTTTTAGATCTTTAGTAAGCTTTTTTGCCTGTGCCAAAACTCTCAAGTTGTACAAAAGACTTGTCTACTTTCACTTTTTTTTACCAACACCACTCTCCGTTGTGTATATGTTATGTGAAAATTTCATTTCACAAAATCTATTATATTCGTGGTGTCACACGTATTCGGTGACAATCTATTCGCGAAAATATGTAACTGAACTCAAAAAGGTGCTCTATCTTGTCGGATCACACCAAATCAGTTAGTCAAACACCTTGGGAGGAAGCGTTTGCATAAATGGAGTACGAGAAAAAAGTTTGACCTGTGGTACGAGAAACAAGAGAAAAGAGACGAGACATGCCTTATGCCTTGTATCAAGTAGTACATACATCGGCATCGTCAAACCATATGCTTATGTTTGCCTCACACTCGAGTAACGTCCCAGTGTGTTGTCAAAATGTCCAAGCACATGACTTTCCAGCCCTTTAAACTCTTACTGTCTGATTTCCCCCTGATGCTAGGATATTTGCAGAGAAAGTGGAACGTGAAGAAGGACAGGGTATCAAAGAAGCTTCCCGGGAATTAGAGAAAGGAACTGATTTTCTCTCGCATCGTGTATGTTCAATCCGATCATATCATTGAGATTCTAAGCTCATCATCACACCACCAGCATCGCCTAACACCAGCAGTACTTTTGACTGTACCTTTATCTATGATGAGGTATCTCACAGCTCACTTCATGAATATTTCTTTTAACTTTTCACAGTTTGCTTGGATCTATAGAGATAATAGATAGGATAAGGAGTGGTGGTTTTTAAAGAGTACTTTTACTTTACTACCCACACGTATGATGTATGAAGCTCATCATGATGAGTCTACGTACATCACATCGAGTGTTGTCATTTCCATACCCGCTTTCACGACCCTTTTTTAACCCGAGATGTGAATGGCTCGACTTTTTAACTGGCCAACTTCTGCTGCTGGATGGAATATTGAATAAAAAGTCATGGATCACTTCATCATCCCTACAGTTGTGAGAAAACCACATGATAGAAAGTAAAGATTTTGTCCACCTTTTATGCGCACCCAAAGCACACAACGTATTTGTGTAGGCGTTGAGAGAGAAAAAAAAGTGGAATAACATCGTAGAAATAAAATGTGTGGGAGAAAGTATATCGGCATCATCATCCTGACACGCTGCCATGTGGGTAGTGTTCCTGTAAATACATTCTAGCACAGATACATTATATGTATACTACGACTACGACACTTGACCCTTTCTTGCCAACACACTGCTGCTACTTTGTTGGGTGTTGACAGCCCCTTGTCAAATGAGCTCTGTCTCATTTTAAGCCTCCAGACGACAACGGTGGTAACGCAAATTGCTTCATTTTACGGAACTGGAGTGTCCCACCATGTGAGTATTTTGTGCATGATGATGAAATGAAGGGTGGAAATGCCTACTGTGCAAGTTGGAACAAACTGTCAATTACATTTTATAAGGGATATCAACAGTAAAAATAAACATATACTCAGGCACCTAGACTCTCATTTTGAACATTTTGCAGGTTTTGGGAAACTGCTACGATGTGCTGCTCTTTGAAATGAAAAACCGGCTTACATTCTCTCTCTCTCTCCCCACTTCTTTCACTTTTCCTACACTTTTCTTCTGTAAGATGGAATTCTCCATTTCAGTGAAACTGCCTATTGCGCCTATTGACTTGAGATCAAACACATTCCCATTTTGACTTTAAGCACCTGGCGTGGTCCGGTCAGATTCAGCAATATTTGCAAACACGTCATACGTGATGTAGGTTATATGCTGCAAAGGACGCTAAAATGTTGTTGTGTCGTACTCTTTGCTCTTCTCGAATGTTTTCCTTTTGCTTGGAATGATTTCCTGGTACTGTATTTATGCGCCACCACAACAGTAAAAACGCGGAGGAAAGTAAAGAGAGTGCGAGTGTGTACTCTTTTCTCTTTGTGATGCTGGTATTATTTGGTGCTGCGTACTTTTTCAAAAGCACTACTACTAGTCTTATTTTCTCCTTTTTCAACAAATACATCTTCTAAATGAATCATCATTCCGGGAAATGAGATTTTCCGTACTCTCTGCCTGCCACAATACCACCACTCACACGGTTTACAATTTTAAGCTAGGTGCTGGTAACGGGAACGTTGCTTTATGAAAGCAACTAGAAAGTGGTTGCCTATTTTGGTATGTTGTGGTGACGCAACAAAAGCAAACGTTTATGCTTTCATTCCGTACATCGAGGTATGCATAATATGCATGACCAGAGAGATACAGTCGTACAGACATTTTTGGTGTATCTGCAGTTTATAATATGCCGACACTAACATTCGACCATTTTAGATAAATAAATGGCAAGTTCTAATGTTGTTGTGTGGAGCATCAATGTACAATACCAACTTTTCTTCTGTTTTGCTTGGGGCACCTTTCTTGTTGCTAAATGATGATACCGTAATTTCCCCCTGAAACAGTGGACTTCTGTTTGGTGTAGCAGTGGTAGTAAGTAGTACAGTAACCATTTCAAAAATATGAAGAGCTCTTGTGTGGAGAGAGAGCGCGCGCTGATGCGTCTATGTGTGCACACACTTTTGTATTGCAGAGCAAATCTATTTATTTTACAAGGGTACTTCTAGAATTCATTCAGAGCTTTCCTGTTGTGTAGACATATTGAAATTCTAAAACGGGGGAAAGTTAGTGGCGAAATTTCAACTCTGAATTAGAGAAACCAGCCGTAGAAATACTGCTTGTAAGTATTTCCACATGAAATGGACTTTTTCTGGACCCCATCCTACTAATGACGATGATGACTTGGTATTACTTATTGTTACTTGTTTCTAAATTTTTAGTTTCCTTTCCCATAGACTCCCTACTTTGTGACGATACTGGCATCATGGCCAAATGACTTTCCTCGCAGTAGTATCGATATGCTGCAGTGTGTATATAATATTGTTACCCATTTCACTTTTGAACCGGGATCATGCCTTCTTTTCCGCTTTGGTCAGAATGATGGTGGTGCTTCTCAACTTTATTCTTATGTACATTTTTAGGCATTCCAAATTGTTTGCCACTTGTAAAGATAGACAGTCTCTCTGCGTAAATGCAAGATGGTTTCTATGTTTTGTCTAGAGTGGTTCTCTCTGTCGTGTTTGCAGAGTTGCCCTGCTTAACTTCTATAAACCTTTTAGGAGTCAGAACAAACTTACATTAAAAGTAGTGGTTGGTGGGCATAATAGCAAATGGAGAGAGAGATAGAATGAGAGCAAGTACCCTACTCGTAGTGGAAGCGAAAGCAAAAGCTACGTGTTTCAAGTACGTTTCGTTCAAAAGTACCCATCCAACTGCGCACCAGATTCGTAAAAATAACCAACAACTATGCCTAACCCTGAAAACTAGCTAGACAGACTACGGGAAAGTGCGGCTTAAAACAGCGTATTTCTGTGTTTTTTTCGACAACACAGAAACTGTATAAACTCTGAATAATTACATTAAACTTGAGATTGAAATTGGACTATGTAACAAAAAAAGTATTCACAAAGACGTTTTTTATACTAGCAAGTTTCGTACCACCAAAGTTTTCGTTGTCGTCGTCTTGTATTCTTACTGAAGCAAAAAGCCCACTGCAGCAACGGCTTTTGAAATCAAGCAAAACACTCTGCTAAAGTGTGTTAATGGAAGATTCCGCTTGAAAGAGGAACCCAGTGATTTGGAGGATTTTCAGGGAAATTATTATTAGTACTGTAGTAGATACGCTGTAGGGACAGCCCAGCGAGTTTATGTACTTAAGCTTACACAGAGTCAGGAGGAGTACATTAGTCGCCGCTATTTAACCGCCTACCTAATCGCCTAAGAGGGATCAAGACGCGAGAGGAAAGAGCAGCGGAAACAAGCAAGGTGTACTTCTGCTGAGCTTTAGCTGTTTCTTTTTCCCGTGTCTGATTCACACAACACCTGCTTCTACACCGTTGTTACTTGTTACTGTAAACTCAATGTGTACCTATATTGCCAATCTATTAAGACAGACGGTGGTGGTATGACCAAGAGAGTAGCACAAATATAGTAATAAGAAAGGATATTTTCCCGTCGCAGTGGGTTACCGAGTCAGTTGAACCGGTGAGAAACAGACGAAATGTTACAGGAACATGCACACCCGTAATGGCGTTTGGTGAGCACGAAAAGCAGGATGGACGATGGCGAAACGTAACAACAAAGAAAGGCCCAGTGCTAGTACCATTTGTTATCTTATTACAACAACGGAGTACATTGTAACATGCAATATGACATTAGTACATACCCGGGTACAGTCAAGTTAAAGGTACATATATGTACCAATATGTAATCTTTTGTGATGAGTTTACATAACAGCCTATATAGGTATGTTATGCTTTTTTCGTGTCCCAAACC
>JAHZNB010006734.1:0-13810 GCA_027744295.1 Callyntrura guangdongensis | reverse complement strand
TTATGAAGCAGTTTAGCATTCAATTTTATTTTCCGAACTGGAGAAGCTGTGAGCTTAATTCTTTCGCTGTGGTTTACCTATCACTGACTCAGGAAGGGTTTGAAGTGTAATCAAGTTTTGAAAATGCTTCAGCTTCAGATCAACTTTCAACACTCACTTTCATGCTACAATTGGCTTACCGTCAAAATAATTTTGAGCGATTTACGCTGGACTTTAAATTTTACATGATATTGGTACCACATGCTGTTTTTACTGGTATCGAAAGTTTAAAATTGGCTTTATAGTGTTCAGTATAAATATCATACGTATACCTGACGAAATTTGTTTTGACTAAAACCAGTTGTAGAATCGAAAGTAATGAATGAGCGTTAAAACGTGCGATAAAGCTGATTTTTCATTTTTTAGATCTTTTGACTACACCTCACGTCCTTCCCCAGCAACTCCAACAATCAGTCTGCTGCATATTGCAAATTTTCGATACTTTAAGACACAAATTCCTTAACGTGATCATAAGTACTGACTGTTTTTTGTTTAGTTCTGACAAAATTTCACCATTTCGATTGCCATTTTTGCACTTTAATGATCGGTAGGCTTATACAACATGAGCATTATTTATAAAGTAAAATTTTCATCGCATATGCACTGAAGATACTGTCAAATCGAATCGAACTGTTGTTTTGAAATCCAACTTGTATGTAATACTGTTTAGTGGCTGGGAATAAACATTTAAGATGTTGAGGAAATGTAAATATTGGAATCTTTTTGATTCATGGAACGAATCACCTCGTCGTATCTCTGTTTGCCAGTTACATTGAAACTTCAAATTTTGGCATGGGCACATCTACCGGTAGTAATATTACTACATTGGCGGTGCGCCTCAACCTGAAACGTAACACATGGGTAACTAACTATATATCGTATTATCGTGTGACCGATAAAATATATCCTGATTTGATTTTTCATTTCTTCGGCTCATTAATCAAATACATTAAAATATACGTACAATGTAAAACTGTTACAACCCTACTACATCACTCCTGCAGCAAAAGCATGAGAAATAAAGCCAGTCAAAAAAATTGATTAGAACCATGTAACTGTCAAGACAAAACAATATTACCTTTCAGCATTCAATTAAAGTAAACTTAAAACATAGGATGTTATCTGGAATGTAATATTAAAGGCGGTGCTCCATGTTGAGTGGTGACCATCAGTTTCTTAAATCTAGGAGTAAAATCTGCAAATAAAGTAACAATTTTTTAAAGGTTGTCGATAATTTCTGCAACAAAAATCAAACTGTCTTTGTTCAAACTTACTAGTTGATGAACCCAGTTGACGCGGTCAGGAAAGCAGTTTAGCTGGAGAATTCACTTTTCGACCAGTCAATGATATTTCCTGACATAATGACAAAAATATACATCCCACATCCCTGCTATTCAATTAAGATTTCATGTGTATACTGCACACTGTTTTATAGAGTACATTGGTAAGCGAATAAGCTTACCGGAACATTCAAGTATTAAATGCCTACATTTAAAGTAATGTAGTCTCGCAGAAGGTATTTTGATAAAGTTTGATGTAAAATTATAATATAAAATTAAAACAAAATTTTTAATGAACGTTTAGAGTTCAGGCTACAACATCATACACAGAGTTTATACATGTTGTACAAAGGATTAATACATTATAGTTTTAGAATAAAAAAATTGTTTTGATATTTTTATCAGGGTAAAATTATTATAATTGTATCATGAGTTTAAGCAATGATACGCTTAGCTTGTGTGTAATTTGCTCCTGTAATATCAAGCTGACAATTTTATCCTAGTATGTTAATCAGAACGAAATGTCATTAATTTTACCGCTGAGAAAATAAATTAATATTTCTATGTCGTACAACATATAAGTGAAAAAGACTCAATATGGCAACAAACTTATGTCAGCGTAAAAAATCTACTTTTCTCCTTCCGTACTACTTGACTATAAATACATCAGAAAATGATTTTGGGTAAATCTATTGTAGGCCTGAAGTATTAAATAAAATTTAATAAATGTAAGATATATGGAAAGATATGATTTCAGATAAAAGATAAAGTCACTTTACGATAAACGAAAAATAGAAACTTAATTTTAACATGCATGCCGATTTTGTTTTAGAAAATTTAATCCTATTAGATTTACAATAAAGCTATAAGATCTGAGATGTCTCTTTTCAAAGGCGACAGTTGCTTTAATGATACAGCATATTGGAGAGGAGTAAGCCCGTTTTGGTTAACGTGTGCTGTGCTACAGCCTTTAGAAACTAAATACTCCACCACATCTAAGTTTACTCTTCTATGAATAACACCTTGTACGGCTAAGTGAAGAGCGGTATTACCTTCGTGGTTAGCTAAATTATGACTTGCTCCGAACCTGCTAAGAACTTCAAGACACGAACGGGAATCCTTTCTTGTTGCGGCTGACAGAAACATAGTATTTCCAATAATGTCTTTAGCGTTTACATCCTCCTTAAAATAACGCAAAACTAGCCTCAAAATTTCAGGGTCAAGGGATAACTTTGTGCGGAGAATATATTCGTGCAGCGGTGTTCGCCCATTCTTGTTAGTCATTTGAAATAACTCTAATGCTTCATCTAGGTACAGTAAATCCACAATAGTTGGGACAAGATCCTTTTTGGAAGCTTGTCTTGAGATGAGAAGTAAATGGGCAATGTTATCACCATCATTCGTCAATGCAAAAATGTTTGCACCTTTCTTAAGAAAATACTTTACTACATCAATATTATGTTTGTACGCAGCCACAAGAAGTGGTGTGCCACTGTAATTATCTTTATGTTCCAGAGAGACGCCTATCAATGCAAAGTATTTGACAGACTCCAAGATTCCGAATTCTGCAGAAATGTGAAGTGCGTTTCTTTCATCTGAGTTGGTTACATTTATTTCAGCTCCGAATTTAATGAGCGACTGCATACAAGCCAAACCATTGATTTTTGCTGCTGCTGTCAGCAACATGGTATCCCCTTCAATATCAGTCGTATTGATATTTTCCTTGGAGTACTGAAGCATTATTTGGAGTGCTTCATGGTCGGGTAGGGAGACACCGTCTGCTATCCACTGATGTAGTGGTGTTCTCTGCCATTTATTTTTCATAATGTAAAGCTCATGCCCTTGCGGCAGCGAAATGAAATAATCAAGCATCTGCCTAAGAAGAGTTTTGTCATCATGCTCAAGTTTTACTAGTTGGTGTACAATGTTGTCTCCGTCCATGTCTGTTTTAACAACATTTGCGTGTTGTGCAATGAAGAACTTGACCAGTTTAAGTTTTTGATATGTAACGGCCATATGAAGTGGCGTGCAACCATCTACACCTTGATGCTGCAAAGAAATGCCAGTAGATAACAGGTATGCAGCAAACTCCACATTTCCATTTATTGCTACCGCATGGAGGGAATTATGTCCAAAACTATCAGTTATGTTTTGATTTGCGCCTAATTTTATTAGGGATTTTAAACAATCCAATGAGCCTTGATATGCTGCTGCTGACAGTAGCATTGGGAATCCCAGTACGTCACTTGCGTTAATATCTTCTTCGGAATTTCGCAGCAAAAGTCCAAATATTTCCGAATCCCATGGTGTTTTGTTGGAGTGAATATACTCATGAAGCGGTGTTCTTCCACACACGTTTGTCATTGTAAAGAGTTGCTTTGCCTCTTGCATTGAGTTGATGTACTCGAAATGTTGTTTAAGAGTAGTTGTGTCGTCATATTTTGAGATTACTAAAAGATGAGCTATATTGCAGCCATCTTTACTAGTTGCAAAAATGTTTACTTGTTTTGCAATGAGATATTTTATGAAATCCAGATTATGAGAATATGCTGCCAGAAGTAGTGGGGTGCATTCATTGTTGTCTTTAGATTCAAGAGAAATACCAATCGATATAAAGTATTCAACATATTCCAGACAACCAAGTAACGTTGTCCTTGGACCCAAGTTCTTTCAAGCATTTTAAACACGCCAGAGAATTCTTACTTCCTGCTGCGGTCAAAAACATAGTACTTCCATAAATGTCGACTGCATCAATATTCTCTCCAGAAGCTTGCAGCAACGTTTGTATTATTACCGGGTCACTAGCTAAACTTTTAGAATTAATATACTCATGTAGAGGTGTTCTTTGCAATTTGTTTCTCATGTTAAGAAGTTTAAATGCGTTTGGAAGCGACAATAGAAACTGAACGCTGTGCTTAAGATCACTTTGATTATCATGTTTTCCGAATAGTAACAGATGAGCAATATTGCAGCTGTTATTGTCCATTGCAAGAATGTTGGCATTTTTGCTTATCAAATATTTTAGTACATCAAGTTTATGAAAATATGAAGCTACGAGAAGTGGTGTACTTCCTTGCTTATTTTGAAGTTCTAGAGAAACTCCAATGGATAAAAAGTATTCTGCATATTCCAGACAGCCCATTTCTGCTGCTAAATGAAGAGCATTTCTTCCATTGTTGTAAGTAACGCTGTAGTTGCAACCAAATTCTATCAATGTTTTTAATGACGCCACAGAATTCTCATTTACCGCTGCAGTCAGAAACATAGTTCTTCCATAAACGTCGACTGCATTAATGTTCTCTCCAGAAGCTTGCAGCATCATTTTAATTATTACTGGGTCACTTGTTAAGTTTTTAATACAAATGTACTCATGGAGGGGTGTTCTTTGCCATTTGTTTGTCATCTTCATAATTTGAGATGCGTGTGGAAGCGACAATAGAAACTGGATACTTTGTATAAGATCATTTTGGTTAAAATGTTTTCCTAGTAGTAACAGATGGGCAAAATTACAGTTGTCATTGTCTACTGCAAGAATGTTGGCATTTTGACTTATAAAATATTTTAGTACATCCAATTCATGAAAATATGACGCTATGAGTAGTGGTGTATATCCGTTGTTGTCTTGAAGTTCTAGAGAAACTCCTAGATATATAAAGTATTCTACATTTTCTAGACAACCGATTTTTGCCGAAATATGAAGAGCGTTTCTCCCAAGTTTGTTGGTAGCGTGGTAGTTGGAACCAAATTCTTTTAGGCATTTTAAACAAGCCAGAGAAATCTTTTTTCTTGCTGCAGTCAAAAATAAAGTATTTCCATCAATATCAGCATAATTTACATCCTCCCCAGATGTTTGCAATACCGATTTAATTGTTTCAACATCAATAGTTACGTCGGTAGCTAACATCATTTCATGTAGTGGTGTTCTGTCTGATTTATTTGTGCTTTGCAGTTGTGATCCTTGCTTATGTAAACTTAGAAACTGAAGAAATTGCAAAAATGTATCCCTTCCATGACGTTTTGATTCAAAAAGTAAATGAGCAATACAGTCATCGTTATTGTTTAATGCAGTTATATCTGCCCCGTTTGTAATTAAATATTTTATCACTTCCAATTTTTGATTAAATGCTCTATTCGACAATGGCGATCCAAAATCTTTGTGTTGATGCTCAAGTGGTATTTCGTCAATCGATACAAGATATTCAGATAGAAGACGAGAATTTTCTGAAAGAAAGTTTTTTTGTTCAAAAAACTCACTAATCTGAGTTTCTGTAAAACTTTGAGGAAATTCAAAAAAACATTTCATACACCCAAATGTGTCTTGTCTTGCTGCTGCAGTATGTAACAATGTTTTGCCATTGATATCCACAGCATCTATGTGTTCTCCAGAGCAAAATAGTAACATTTCTATAATTTCGGGTACAGGAAGTTCTTTACCAGATTCCAGCCACTCGTGTAGTGGTGTTCTACCGCAATTGTTTTTCGTTTTGAAAAGATCTGGTCCTTCTGGTAGAGATATTAGGTACGCTAGGCTGGCTTGTAACTCTATTTTGTCAAAATGCTTCGATACTACGAATATATGAGCAAAGTTGTTGCCATCATTGTTTACTGCAAGAATGTTTGTGTTTTGTTTGATAAGATAATTTACCATATCAATAAACGAGAGTTTACGTGAATGGTACTGATTATATCTAAAAACATTCCTTAGAAATTTAAAATAAGTGTTAGCTTTTAAAATCGTATACTTTACGTTAATTGTTTTACAAGAATGATGGAGTGGGGTATTTCCAAATTTGTCCTTTTCGTCTAGGGAAAATCCCTTTGACAACAGATATTTTACTGCTTTGATTTTCCCAGATGCAACCGCTAAATGAAGAGCGTTTTCCCCTTTGTGATTTTGTGAGTAGAGATCAACACCAAGATCAACTAATTGCTTAAATACGTTTATGTTATCATTGTATCGTATAGCAATTAAAACAAGGTTGTTTCCTTTTTTATCGACCCGGCCTATTTGTACTTCTGGTAGAGTTAGTATTTGATTTAAAATGACTTCGTCAACGATTCTAATTATTTTTGGTAACGGGTCATCCCATAATGGTAAGTTTGTTCGGAATAGGTCGTAGGCTTTTACATCGTTTATTAAATACTGACACAACTCCTTAAACTCCCCTTTACTCAATACATATGAATTTTTGGTCAGCACAGTCTCAAAATAACCGTTCACACAATAGGTTGCCCTAATATTTGCACCATGCTCAACCAAAAACTTAATTGTTTCCACATATCTAGCATTAAGGATTACGCTACCAATTTTACGATAATTACAATCATGCTTACTTTCATGTACATCTAAAACCACCGAATTGTCTGTTGTTACGAGTAACTTGCAGATTCCCACAGTATTCTCATATTCGTACATTGAGGCTTCCAAAATATAGTAGATGCATAAGTATAATAAGCAACGTTTAGGAACCGTAATTCTCTCAACGAAAAACTCCACCAGAGAATAATCTAGTCGTTTCACGGCGTAGTGCAACGGTGTCACTAGCTCTGTCGGCATTCTTGAACAAACATCATCTAGGTTCTCATGAAAGCATTCCTTAAACAAATGGTAAAGTTCTTCTAAAACAACAACACTAGAAACTCTGGCTGCTTGACATAGATATGCACAAGAGCTTAAATAGTTCTCATCTGGAAAAAACCCAGAAATATTGCCAACCAACTCTGCAGGGAAGTTAAACAATTTACGTAAACGTTTTCCAGACGACAAATCGGTCGTAGCCTTGTTCAAGATATGCCTAAGCAGACGGAGGATATTAGAATGGCTAGAACTTATACATGCACGTAATATTTTAGACGCCAGATCATTAGATGGTAAAAAAAATTGTAACTGTTTTAATGTGATATTTGTCACACGTGAACAGGTTTTGCGTTCAAGACATTCATTCAAAAAATATGCAACAGTCGAATTGCTAAACTGGAAAAAATCTAATTTTACATTCGCAGCCACAAAAAACCCACTCGCCAAAAATTGAGTAGTTTCTAAATTTTCAGCAGAAAGAATAAACTGAAAAAACCAACGTAGATATTTTTCAACTAAATCACATGTCAAACTATAACAACCAGTCAAAATATCGGCAAAGTGTTCCGCAACTAGATATTCTGCAAAATTTCTGTGAACGAATCTGACAGAGCCTGAATCCTCCTCAAAACCGGTATTCTGCAGTATGCCACATGCTAAAATTAATTTGGAGGGTTTTCGTTCCGACAAATTTTCCCATTTGAAATAATCGTCTGCAAGTTCTGGAATCAATATTTGAAGTGCTTTCCATACATGAAATGCTTTCAGTTTTTGGCGTTGCTGAGACCCTGACATGTTCTTATTGTTGTCTTGATTTCTTTTCCTTACTTCAACCTCATAATTGAATTTGTCATTATATTTTGTTGCTTTAACAAATCCAATTTCTGTATAGGACTTAAACATGTCATACATAGATGACGCAGGCATGAACTCCATTACATTGGCTCTAGTTTCTTGAATCGCGTACATTAAAGCATATTCAACGTTTATGGTTGCCACCATAAAGCATTGAAGTGGAATCCCCATAATATCTTCTTCGTCTTTTGTAAGTTCAGTTCTCAACTTTTTCAAACAAGCTTTAGCATATGTTTTCAACTTTTTAATTTGTACGCCATCCCTTCCTTCTTGTTCCGCAAAATTTTGCCAAAACTTAACAAGATACTCAAGCTGAGTTTGTTCAGAGAAGGGCAGAATGTCGTAAGCAACTGCCTTAAATGTCTTCGCTAACTCAATTCGCATGTGGGGTCTGGATGTTATTATTAGACTGATGTTTCGATGATTGTCAGCAATTGACTGAAACAACTGCTTCGCTGCGTCTAGATATTCCGTTGGAATTTCATCGAATCCATCCAAGAATAGTTGAAGTTTTACCATATTCTTTTGCAGCGCTATTTCTACAATTTTCGAGGTCAAACGAAATGAAAACAGATAACGAAACAGAATTTGTGTTGCCCCCGAAAGGTTCGAGCTAAGACCTTCCATTGACATCTGTGTATGCTGAACAAACTGTTGTAGGCTTATGAGAGCAACTACTACATTTGGGTACAAGTGCTGAGCTAGCAAGGCAATATGTTCAAGTAACCAGGACTTGCCCATTCCAGGTGTGTCACAAATGCAAATTGTATCCCCATTATTTTTTAGTTTTGTTTCAAGGCTATTCAGGAACTCGTGTTCAGAGACGTACAAGGATATTTTTCGCAGATGTAATGGAACATGACTAGTTAAAAGTTGACTTTGCGCAGTTGAGTCTTGCAAAATGTACTCGGAAGAATACTTGTCAAAATGTATCAGATGGACAGGTTCAGACCAAAGAGTTCGCAGTTTGTTCCAGTCCTGTGAATGGTCTAACCATACAAACCTGACATTCGTATATTTCTTAAAAAGTACTTCCTTGGATGTAGCCGTTGGATTAGACTTTGCCAGTTTGGTTAACGCTGGTCGATCAAGTCCACTTAAAACAAAAATATCCCGACATTTCTGATTAAATACGGATGGGTTTAACTTGATTCTATTAGAGATGTGCCTTGGAAAATACAATGCACGTTGTTGTGGTAGTCTACTGTCTTCGTAAAGTGTTGGATTATCTATTTTAGTGTTAAAGAATATCCAATCATCCTCTATCAGACATTCTGTGTTAATGACATCATCCATCACCTCATCGTCCAAATCAATGTTGCTTTTATGTAGTAACTGTTTGATTAGGCCCTTTAGCAGCAGGTAAAATGTTCCGGTCTGATTAGTTTTGAAAGCCGCTTTGCCAATCGCTTTGTACGAGTTTTTTCGGGTTAGCAGGCGATCAAACAGAACTTTCGATGCAGCCTGGCAACCTTCGAGGACTTCAACGGCCGCCTGGATTTTTTTAAAAATTGAAACTACATATTGAGACTAAGAAATAAATGCACTACGTGAATAAATAAAACTTTCTACTAAAACTGACCAGCTTTTCCAAGTCCGCATTGCCAAGTACTCCGTCAGCTTGCAAATAGGTTTTTAGTTGTGTATTTGTCGTTGTAAACTTTACAAAGTCTGACAAATTTTTTATTATGTGACATTCTTGCCACGGCTCCATTTTTGTGTGATGTTAAAGTTTTTTGATAATTGATAACGAAACACCTATGAAGGATTTAAACCCAAATTTAGTTATATTGCAATTGCAATTCTGCTAGTTATCTGACGAATGGTACCCTCTTTACTGTTTTGTGAATTTCCCTATTTGTAACTTCAGTTTAGACAATCTTTTGAGGCTTGATAAATCTCAAACTTTATGATGTAAAAACCGACTATTTTTTGTTCTAACGCAAGTACGTTTTGTATTCATTGACCTTGTGTGGGTGTTTTGTTAAATACTACATATTAAAAAGGAAAAAAAGAAGTTCATCCTTGGGTCAAAAATGCTTGCTTCGTCGCCCGGATTTGTATCATGTTACACGGGTCGAAAAAGTTAAAGTGCATCATAAGGCGCTGTGTGCTTTTCTGTAGGACGATGCGATGTGATCGGAATATTGTCAGCGTTTTACCGAAAATGTTGACTATACACAAAACGCGTCATCCATTATAAACACAAATAGGGTTCATGCACAAGCCGGATATATGTCAACATGCCTAAGTAAAATGCAGTATGCATTTGTATATGAAATTTTTAAACCATGCGGCTAATGCATACCATAATCGGAAGCCATCATCTGCCGTTAATAGTCTTATACACCTTATAAATAATTTTAATTTGAGCCAACATATAACATTTTGAGAAACCCACAACTGACCAACACTGCGAACGCTGAACGGTTTATTGCAGTTAGCCTAATCTTCT
Source organism: Callyntrura guangdongensis (assembly GCA_027744295.1). Classification (NCBI taxonomy): domain Eukaryota; kingdom Metazoa; phylum Arthropoda; class Collembola; order Entomobryomorpha; family Paronellidae; genus Callyntrura; species Callyntrura guangdongensis. The sequence continues at coordinate 3,603 of JAHZNB010006734.1, read as the reverse complement.
TGGACCACAGGCCAGTAAATAGAATTTTTAATTTTTCTAAGATTGTTATGCAGGTTAACTAAATAATAACAGTTTCAATTTTTTAACCTGAATTGAACCTTTATAGTTTCAAAAGTTATAAAATGTAAAAGAGTATTGCTAATACTTTAGGAAATTCTAATTTTCTTGTCGATACTTTGTAGCATGGCGGATAAAGTCTATGAAATTTAAAATGGTTTGTTTCAAATAAACTACTTGAAAAAATTCACTGAGTTCGGTTGTGATCTTGTAAAGTGCAATCCAAAGTTTGTTAAGGACTGCAAAAGAGAAAATGGAATGCTAACTAGTATTTAAGCTGAAATTTTTTCTATAAATAAGTAGTAAGTAAACTAGCGATTAGTTCAGCAGTGTGGCACCTAAATGACGACCTTAGCTGTGAAAGTAGTAAAATATATTTTCCTACCTTAACAGCTTCCCCGGATGGGTAGATCCTCTGTGAAAAAACTTGTTAACGGGGGCCGAGGGATTGCAGTGAACTATACCACGTACCTTGGTTTTTCAAAACGACATTGTGTTTTAAACAATAACGAACGTTATATCACCAACTTTAGATTACTTCAGACATCAATACAGATTCCGTTGCCTAACTCGACTTGTAATAACATTTTCAGACTCAAAAAGATGATGATACAATTTTTAAAAGGATTAGCAAAAGTGCTAATTATTCACTGATTATTTTTTTCCAGAGAGAAGCTTCTATATAGGCACACTGTGTGCTTATTGACATATTCTTGATAACATATAAAGTTTACATATATGGGAGGCACGTGATAATGTAAAGAGCACGTTCAATTTATTGTTAATTATGTTTACACAATGAAGTAATTTCTGGATACCAACACAAAAAATAGTAGACAAGCAAGATAGAAGAAATACGTTTTGTATTAGGTTAAATAAATGTTTATTTATTTTTTCGTGTATTGCTTTGTAAAGTCAATGACACATGTTTATTTCCATGCTTATTATGGGAAGCACATTTATTTTAAATCGTACAGTGCCAAAGATGAGCATTTTACGGCCTCCTTGAGCAAATAATAATGTTTACAAGAAGCCTATTTATCTGTCAATAAGTCTGAAAAAATTATATGAACGATATCAAAATCAACATGTCGAGCCTTTAAAAACAACAATAGCATTCAAAATTGACAAACTATATCTGATTGACTAGTTGTTATGCTGCTTTTTTGTCCGAACCAAACAAAGCTGCTACAAACGAACTAGAAAACAACACCTTGACAAACAAATATTGGCTTCAAACTAACAAAATAAAAATTCACTAGGAAATTTTACAAATTTTGTGAATATTGAGATAAAAACTTTTGCTACCCATGGACTTTCTGTTTAAAAGTAAGTAACATGTTTTGTTTGAGGTGACGAAGATTTATTTTTAAAACTGCAAATAGTCAATGTACTTACCAGCGAGTGCGTATTAAGCTGTACTGATCACTCAATAAAAATTAAAGCTGCTTATCAAAGAGATGATGTCCTGAAATAGTTTTTAATAATCGTACAGATATTTCCAACCCCGCAAGAACAAGAACCGGCGATTTTTCCCTTCCGACTACAAGCAAGCAATTTGAAGAAGCAAATAAAACAATAAATATTCTGGATTCTGTCGTTTATATGTTACTATGTTTGCGTTTGTAGATGTTGCCGTCTTCATAAACTTGTAGCCGTTACATTTGTATGTATTTGTTTTGTCAAATTACCCTGAACAGGGTTTCATTTCTGCCTACAAGAATAACAAGGTAAAGTAGGAAGATGGTCCAGCGCCGAAATATCTCGACCAGGGGGAATACGCCCTGCCCCTGTTATGGGTGTTACTTGGAGGCTGAGAAGATAACCAGTGGCTAAGGAACGGTGGGGGCAAGGCGGACAATGCTATTCTGTAATTCCTAATGTTTCTTATCCATTATTGTTAAATTAAAATTTCAGCGGAAGATTTGACCCCCTATACCATCGGTTTCGCAGCCTATGAAGATAACTACTCCTCGTCTAGGACGCTATCTGTCCCATTGTGTTCATATGTTCATAAAAAGTAGGAATACATATGCCTGCCGTTTGGCCTAAAGTCAATACTTTTACTGGTCATAATATTTTATGAATAAATAAGGAAATAAAACCCAATGCAAATACGAGAATAACGAAACTGGTGGGTGTCTAAATAAAATAGAAAATAAACCATACTAGTACCATGTATACATATACTTCATTAAAAACAAATTTGTTATTGATTGTATTTTGTTGGACGTTTTACCGTTTGTTGCTTATGTAAATATACTTACTTATGCGTATTTCCGTGTACGTAGTCGTGCAAACTTTTTACATTTAGAGTAAATATACTGAGGAAGTTTGAAAGCTGAGTATTAGGTCCTTATTTACAGCATCACATAAAGAACTACGGTCGTTTGCATTTTAATGTTATGTACACACACTCATTAGGAATAAGCTCACAAAGATGTTAGTACAGTAATGAATGATTCTTTGTTTGGTTTAGACTTGTCGTATAGTGTAATCCTCCTGTATGATACATTGACTCCTGAAATGTAATAAACAAAACTCTTCAAACTACAACCAGTAGTTTGGATTGTAATGTAAATATTTATTGAGTTTGTTCACATTTTTAGCATGATTAACTTTGATGGTAATAACAGATAGAGTACTGCCAAGTACTAAGCAACGCGGTTTTTCTCACTTCAAGCTCGATGAGCACAGGTAGTAAACAGTTTCTTGCCCTTACTTTGCTTCGATTTCTCCTCTAGCATCAAAAATTCAACAGGAAAGTGTAAGTATATAACATGATTGTATCTAAAATAGCGATAAAAACATTATTTTTATTGGCCAGGCTGGAATTAATTGAAAACAATACTTAGCACTTATGATATTATTTCACAATAATTTGTTGTGTATCTAATAAGTTATTTTTCATTATTGTAGTCCAAGAAGCAGAAATTGTGAAAGCGCGCCTATTCAATTGGATGTACTGGGAATTTTTCTTTGTGTTTTCTGTGAAAACCTGTTTGGAGAGTCAAGGTTTTGCTTTAAGGTAAGTCTGAATACTTTTGCTCATTCGTTCTTTATCATTTTCTCGAATATTATGGATTTCGTTTTACTAGTTATAAAGCTTGTTCTTTGCATTTATGAACACTCGAGCACAAACCCAACTCAAAGTCCTTGTCAATCACCATCTTCAACCAGGTATAACGAGAGATTTGAGTCTACATAATCTAGAGGGCGATAAAGTAGTAAAGCCGTTTTCCTAGTTAAATCAGTCTGAAGATTATAGTAATAGTCTTAAGCAAACAAACCGAAGTCAGTGAAGGACTAATAGTTTTTCGACACACTGTATACAATAAATTTCAAATGAGGTTTCAGTCATACGCAACTAATGTGGTAATTAATTTTGCTATGATTATTTACATTTTGTGTATCGTGTAAATCATACGACTTGATTTTTGTGCCAATTTTTAATAGAATAGTCGTAGCCCAGTGTCGAATACTTATATTAGATTAAATCTGTGTAACAATGTCATGTACCAAGTAAATGCAAAATTAAGGGATCGT
>JAHZNB010006733.1:0-13962 GCA_027744295.1 Callyntrura guangdongensis | reverse complement strand
TTTAAGGGCCAACAAAGTCTTCAAAAAGCAGATTTTATGATACTGAGGAAGGATCAAAATACACAAGTCTGATTGTGATTTTTTACCTCTCTCAATTTAACATGGTAGGTATACCCTAATCATGTCCTTCATCAATTTAGCGTGGTGAGGTGCAACCTTCCTCATTATAACATGTTTAGTTGCATCCTTCCTCGGTTAACGTGATTAGGTTCACCCCTCCTCAACTCAGGAACCATATCGACAGGCTTACCGTCCTGTACATGATATTAGTTGGTCATAATGTAATACTTGAAAAAAAGAAACTAATGGCAGTATTATTAGCAATTATTAAATATCTGTTATGCTAGGAAACGCACGTAACAGCACATATTAGAAAAACCAGAGCGTCCTAAGTTTTCGCTAGCAGCTTTTATCCAAAACATGTAAGACGTATTATGTAAGACAATAAAAACCTACGTTCAATGTATGTTTTGCTGTTTTTTGCAGCCATTGCCATTTTTATTGCGTTGTTCAATGTACGTTATTGGTACTTCTTCAACGCCATTGTCAATTTTACTGTTGTTACACGTGTACTGTAGTGCACGCATTGAACTCGTTGTATATGTTTTTAACCTTTGTTGCAAAAATATTGAGCACAATGACAAGTCTTCAGTATTGCTCAATTCATTTCTTATTTTCACTTTGTTATTTAACGAAAGTCCAGAAAACACCATTTTTTAGTTCTGTCTTTTGCTACCACAGGGCTACAGGACTCACCAGTTTGCAAATTTGTAGACTATCTTTTCTTCCACGAGTAACAATAATTCATAGTTCGTAGAAGAGTTTTTGACGCCAAACCTCTGTCTTGAGTTGTTTCACTTAACTTCTTGTACTTATTATGTGATAGTCATTATTCATTTTTTAGTAGAAGAAACATCATAAAATCTCTTCGCCACCTCCACCTCTGAGCGACGATACCGACCATCGGATTAATCTCCAGGCCATCACAAATTCTCCCTGCAGTTCGTTAGATAAAGTGAAAAGCAAGACACCTTCCATTAATAGGATAAATGTCAGTCAGCCAACATCAGATTTCCACAGACTTAACAAAAAAATACATAACTCAGAAATTAATCTAGTCCTTTCATTTATGGAAACAACCACGAATAAAATTAGTTTCTTTATGATAGTACCAATTTACAAAACGATACCTGTCGAAAGAGTAATGCAAGAAAGATTAGTTATTAGATTAGATGTGATTTAGTATAAAATTTCATAACTACCTAACAAAATTAGCGTTACATACGCATTTACTATTTTTAATCAAATTCAAGGTACAAATACATTAATAGAAAATAAAATAGCTAGAAACAAAGCAGAGTAAATACGTACGTCAGGCAAAATTTCACGCACAAGTGTGACACCCAACCTAAATCATGGTTGTTAATATATAAGGTGCATAATGTGTAAGGTAGGTACATTGTAACATAGAAAAAATATAAAATGGGTAAGGTGTAATATGAATAAGACTTAATATGGATGTGGAGAGAAGGTAATGCAAACAGGGCAGCACTACGTACATACACACAGATGATGTGGAACTTAGTATAAGTCATATATATGATTTATGAACCATAATCTAACTAACCAATAGCCATAGAGAATAGCGTAAACTGAGACAAAACAGGAGTAAATCCGCCAGAATAAATGTAGCGCACAATTGTATACAAAAGAATTGTAGTATTTTTTATCATTCTGTGCCTGTTATTACAATAAACAAGTATTACTGCCATACAGCTTATATGATGTTTTTTTATTTTATAATTAGGTTATCAAATAACTAACATAAATTACTTTTTTAATAAGTATGATACCATAATATAAGTTAACAAAGAATTAACTTTTTTACCTTCAAATTCTTTTCTCATTTTCTCATTTTTAGTATTTAACTTATTTGTAAATTTCATTTCAATTCCTCTTAACTATATAAGTATTCAATGTGTAACCATTTACACAATTACACATACATTACAACTAGAATTTATATACTCTACAGAACATGAAGACGAATAAAAATATTTGAAACGCGTCTTTCTGTTTTCGGTTCTGATACAAAACATTGTGCTGTGTCTTACATTACTCAATCACAATTATCTAACCAACAAAATGTTTAACCCATACCAAAAGAACTCTGGAATTTATCATTTTGGGGATAATTGGAAGATTGACTTTTAATGCTTTTCAAATACATACATGCAAGTTGAAAACCAATTACGAAGTTCTTGTTTTCAATGGCTTTTCAGTAAACTTTTAGTTTACATGTTTTGTAGTATTTTAAGTGCATACGAATGTTTTAGCTAGGCACATTCAAACTCCCTATAAGTTTCAAAGTAATACAAATACAATTTTTTTCCTAAGTTGGTAATTGAAAAGGAAGCATCATCAGTTATGCTATTTAAAATTTTAAATTATTATAAATGAGCTTTGCAAATTTTCATTTTAGCTAGATATTGTTATAAAATTTTCCTTGTAAACCAAACTTAAATTTTTATTTATTGCAATCAGGTAGACAATAAATTAATTAAACGTTTCCATACTCTTATTACACCTAAAATTTTCAAACAGTTTTTCAATATGGCCATTTTGACTTGTGCTTTTCCAAATCGGATGAATTCGTTTAACTTTTAACTTTAAAATCATGAATACAGTACAATTAATTTAAAACAAACAAGTTGAAACACAGTTTTAAAAATAATTTTATGGTTGAATACTACTATATTATAACCATCTTGAGTAGTATCCAGTATTTAAGAGTAGTACGACATGTTGATACTTTTTAATTCAACAATTATGAATTACCTTAACAGAAATTTCCAATGAAATCTAATTAACATCATATTCAAGAGAGGAAATTGTTTAATTTTATTTACCCAGACGACTCTCAATGCCAGAAATGATATAATTCAAACTCGGAAGATTTGAACATTCATACCTAATAAGGTCATCTTGTCTTGCAGGTTCTAAACTTTTTGAGGATGCAATACTTCTATGTAACTTTGCAAAAAACCATTTCATTAAATCGTTAAATAGGTTTTGACTGTGGGAGGAGTATATCCAGTGGGAAAAGTCGTCGTGAAGCTTTGCATCAGACCATTTCATGCCATCCTCACAGTTGTACCAGAAAACAGTTGTATCATCACTTCTCTGGTCACATGAATCGGAAACCAAGTATTTATGATATTTATCATGAGTTCCAATTAGACCTCCCACCTGGTGACATGTGTGATGCTTCTTTGTGTCACCAACATTTTTGTCGTGCTCAAATTCACCCCAACAAAGTGCCCCACACCAGATACAATGTTCACAGCAACCTAGAATTTTTCGGATGACGTTTTGCTTCGAAGGAGAAGTTATGTATATATTCCGCGTTAAGTTGCACTTTTCATCGTCTAGCTTTTTCATAGCAGCATTTTGGAATATTTTGAATTCAGATGGGGTTGCATTGGCAAAGTCTAAAGTGCTTTGAGGATTGTATTCAACACCTTCTACGGAGGTCAAATAGTTCATCACGTAATTTCTTAGGGATTTCGCATCTTCTATATTTCGGATTGCCTGTTTTGTTTGATCAAACTCTGAATTGGCAGTCTGCTTCAAATGTTTCAAGCCATCTTCTGTGGACAGGCCGTCTACAACGTTATTAAACCAAGTTGTGATATTGTGCTTGGGGTTGCTAAAATGCGCAATGGATGGGCCTTCGTTTCCAGAGTTTACCTTCGTGGCTAGATAAACAAAATACTGAAGTCTGACATTCTCACTGTTGGTGAGCCAGGTATGCCCTTTTACGTGTTTGATGTGCTGTTGGTCGCCGTGTTTTTTTGCAAGTTGTCGAATAGCTGACACAAGTTTCTCGCCAATTAGTTTTCCTTCACTTTCATATCCGAATCCATGTTGCAGCCAAATTTTAATTTTCTGAAATTTAATAGCATAAAATATTTTTAAAATTCCTTTTGACGTAGTTTTCAAGGAAAAAATAATTATTCTCCTGTAGCATGGCTAGTCGCGGTTTATTTACATGTATTAATTTTGCGCGAGTGGTGTATTATACAGTTAAAACTTTCAGCACAATGATTTCCGCAGATACTTTAAGTAAGTTTTTCGGAAATAAATGCTGAATATGCGAAGACGCAGCGTGCGGGAAATGTTATTAATGCAAATACAAATGCAAATTTATGGTTTTCAGCGAAATTATTGGGAATCTTTGGATGCAAAGTTTTCCGGACTTGAGAAATTTGCACATGTTACAAAGCGATCTAAAGGATTTTTAAATGCCTAATCTCTTGTAAGTTAGACATAATTTAGAAATTTTAATATAAATATACTGGTTGGTAAATCGATTCTATTGGATTACAAACTATCATAAATCCTTACCTTCCTGTACTCATCTTTACGACTCTCCAAAATGCACAGAGGATTGTTTTTCTCATTCCACTCTTTGTCGTTCTGTTTCATTACCCGGGTAAACTTAATGAGGCCATACAAAATTACATTCCATTTAATCTCCACCTCCCAATTTCCCTTTGCTACAATTTCTTCAATTCTCTCCTTCACCTTACGAATCATTCCAGTTTCGTAGTATTTGGTTTTATATATGGCTACAATTTCCCTATAAATTCCATCTAATTTGGATTCTAAGAGGGACACATCTTGAAACTCCAAGTTGTCTGACTTCCAAAATTGCAGTTTCCTGTAAAATGTTAAAGGTTTATTCAGTGCTGGCAAACTGTTGTCTTGTACTTGTTTTGCAATTCCAGGATGGGAGAGATATTCTTGAGTAATTTCACCTATGATTTTATGATAGGCAGTCTCGACTCTTAAGTTCGCTGATACAGTATGGTTAACTTTGTTCCAAACTTGGTCAATAATTCCTGACACTTCTTGATCTGTGTAGCTTGATTTAATCTTAAGCTTTTCTTCAATTACTTTAGCTACAATTTCATCAAAATCAGCACAATTTCCATGTGCTATAACAAGCGCATCCGCCATTTGACTTATGTGTATTTTAATGCTTTGTCGACTTTGTTTAATGTGTTTATAGATTGTGTCCTGTGTTTCCTGCTCAAACGATGTATTTTCCACACTTTCGAAAACCAGACTCATCTCCTTTGCAGCCTTTACGCACATGATGCAACTATCCGGACAGTTATTTGGTAGTTTTATCAGACAACAAATTGCTTTATTTCCAAAAGTAGTTTTGACTTTTGCCCACTCGCTGTTAGGTTTCTTGTCGGTTAGAAATTTGTTAAATGTAATTCGCAACTTCTTTTCAAGTTCATCTCTATGTTTGCGGAAGGTATCATCAACAGCTGATTTAGCATTTGAAATTGCAGTACCCCTTTCGATAAAATCTTGAATTTCTCTGATGTTTTTAAAACGTAGTGCAAAGTCCTGCTTCGAGACTGCATCCCAGTAGTTGGGAATAAGCTGGTGCCAGGTGTGGAATGTTTGGGTAGATATCGTCTTCCTAATAGATTCCAAAATCATTTTGTATAGATCTGTCACGGCCTCGTGGTACTTCTCAGATGGTGGCGCGTTGACAGTAGCCCCGTTTTTAAATGGAGGAAAAAGCTTGGCCAAATCCCCATTTTTGATTCGCTGCTCCAGCAATTGTAGGGATTTACTATTGCGTATTCCCATTTGCATGTCCTTTTTTTCGGTTAGCGTCACAGCTTCATGAAGCGCGTTTGCAAATTCCGTCTCACCCCGAAAGACTTTAGAACCATAATGCTCACTATAAAAATTTTGAGGTTTCCATAGATTTCGCAGATGCTGTGGCACACGGATTGAAACCAGGCGACAGATATTTCTAGTAATTCTCCATCCAGCACCTCGATTGCGTTTCCTTGCACCAACAGGTCTCCAACGTTTGTAGATATGGTTGCCAAACTGGTAGGTAAAAACTTTTGGTACGCAAATACCCTACCAATCTCCCGGTACAAGTGCTCTAATCCCAGTGATATTTGATCCAGCTCATCAAACGCGGAGATTAGCTTTGTATTGACCACTAATTGTTCGTTATCCGACTCAGTGGATTTAACAAGAGACATGGAACGAATTTTTTTGTCACGCAGTTTCATGATACGGTTGCGAATTTTGGTGCACGCTTTAGTCGTGAAAACGGACAGCATTTTGTCTAGATGTGACAAGGCCAAAAGTCTTTGCTTTGTCGGGAGCTGAAGGATTTTGACAAACAATTCTATTATTTCTCTAAGTGTAGAATTCTCTTTTAAAATCTTGTCGGCGTTCTTTTGATAAGAATTTAACTTGGTGTTCATTTCCTGAAGCTTTAAGCTCGACTTGATTTCTCGGCATCCCAGATTGTTCACAAAATCTACAAATGCCTGAGACTCTGGAGTAGCTAATTCCGGAGTAAATTCTAGTTTCTCAAAGAGATGCTGGCTGGACTTTTTTCCAAAGTTCGATCTGTCTTCTGTTCGAGTATCTTTAATAGCTTCGGAAAGAACGGTTCTAAGGATTTTTGACGTGGAATCTGATACTAATTGGGCAGTGTCAATAACGCGACCCGGCAAACACCCTGCACATTCATCGATTGGATCCACGAGCAGAGAAAAAAAGGGGCAATTGCCGTTTTCCGTCAAACGGGACTGAATTTCAGTGTGCTTTTCTTTCAGCTCTTCTTCACTCATTGAGTTAAAAAAAACGATGAAATTTGAAGCAAAACCTTTAAAATGTTCCAGAATTTCCGGATATTGCAGTGCGTCTCCATGAAGATTGGCAAGTAGAAGGAGCTTTTCAGTACCCGTGGAGTAGTGCTGTTGAATGACAGACTGCCACAGAACAGGGCATGCCGTTTCTTGAGTGAGAACGCAAAATTCTACACTACCCTCGAGTGTGAATGGTTTCCCATGCTCTGAGCCGGGGTTGGACAAAGAGGAGAACATGTGTCGCTGAGCAAACATTTGATTTAAAATGCTGCTTTTTCCAGGTTTTCCTTTCTTCGTTGAGCCCACTCGAACAGCTATAATCATTTTAAATGGACTCGAGAACATTTCGTTGTAGTAGACCTGCCCTGCGGTGTGTTCCCATTTGGTGGTGCATGTTCTGAGTAAGGAAGCAATGCAGGTGTACTTTGGTCGATCATCCACCATAATGTCTCTTAGGACAAGTGGCATTGTCATCGGAAATTGGGAGACAATTTTCATGATGTCCTGAAATATTAGCGGATGGCATTTGGCATACAAACAGGCAAACAAATCTATTTTGGATATTGGTTTGGTCGTTCTCGTTTGCTCAGTATCTGTTAAACTTGGTAATGTTTTTACACGCTTTTTAAATATCATCTCGCCACTGGACGATTCTGGTTCGTAACTTTTGTTTGATTTTTCATGTAATTGCTGTATGAGAGTGGAAAGGTTATGAGGATCGATTACTTGAGGACCCCACATTTTCAACCGCTGGAGAATATATGGCATCACCTGAGCCATGTAGCCGTCTTCAAATTGCGATATTGGTTTTGGTTGGGGTAATATATTAGTCAGTTCTAGAAATTCGGTTGGAGAAATGACTGCCATAGTATTTCCCATCAATTGACTTGCAATTTTACCTTGAAATTAAGCCAGAAAACAAAAGTTTCAAAGAGTGTTATAGCAAAATAATTATATTCAGCTCAGTATTTGTAAAAAAATAATAACTTAAGTTTAATTAAGCATTTTGTAAATAAATTTTGTAGTATGTACCAGGAACAAGGAACAGAACAGAGCTTAAGACCCCTATTTTAATCGGAAATAGTTAAGCAAACTTAACAAAAGTTGTATCAAAGTAACCAGTTTTTTCTCCTATAAAACCAGTTGTGCTGGCAAAGATTTTGCGAATCTATTAAAATGTTAAATGTGACAATGTTTTATGTGATTCATTATTTCACAAAATGCGGAGACGCAATTTTTAAATCAATATGCAAATTGGCAGTATGAACGAAACATTACGACATCACGCACTGAAGAGTCTACCCAGTATATTATAGATTATAAGCTGCTGGCATATCAGGTAACATGCTAGGATAAAATTTGGCTTAAAGTTTAGCTAAATATGTAAACCAGGCAATTTACCTTATTTACATAAGTACATTTCACAATTGCTTTTAGTATCGTTTAAATTTTAATTAGGAAACTAGTTGACCTACTAATTAAAGACCCCGCTTTTTGTGAATATATTACAAATGATGATGTGCACAAGTATTAGGAAGAACATGATGACAATAAGGGGCCTGCCGGTGGACTACGAAGCAGATTGGCGTTCCCAGTCGAGAGTGAAGTGATGTGTAGGGACAACGTATACACTGTTCTTCACAAATTCACAAAACAACTCGAACATACGGATGAAAGCACAATAGGTGATTTTCTTTTATGTTTGTATTTTTTTAACTCTATGGTCAGGGATTTAAAGTTGTGCTAGAAGTTACCGGAAATAATACCGCCCTGTCCACAGCTATGAGGGTTGCCATTAGTCAAAAGTAAGTAACTCAGATCTGCTGATTACGAATATGAAGTCAAATTGTAATAAAAAAACCGACTTTTAATAATTACTTACAACAATTGAAATTACGATAAGCGCGCGCTAGCAATGCAATGCATGCATATTGCATATCAACCAAGTACACCAACCGGCAATATATATACTATTTTTTAAATAACCACGGCCAAATTGGAAAAGATACTTACGTAGCCGTCAAGCAACATTGAAAATTCTTGATATGTACTTATCAGAGTACGCTTACCAATTTCTGTAACAATAAACCTGGTGCTGCGAAAGATATGATCAAAATATAGTTTTTAGCTGTTCGCCTTTCAATTCATTTTTCGCTTTTGCTTACAGGTAATTAATTACTGGAATGATAAAAAATTATTCTAAAGTACTCAAAATATTACAAATTATTTCGGGTAGAGAGCGGGTGATGTGCAGGTTTGATATGCATGCATAAGTACATACATAGGTGCAAGATTGAGAGTTTGTCTTAGTTTAAATGATTTCAAATAATTATTACTTTTACATATCAGTTTTACAGCAAACGGACTTCATATTCGTAATCAGCGTATTCGTATAACTTAGTTTTGACTAATGGCGATCCTCGGAGCTGTGGACAGCGCGGAATGACTCCTGGGCTTAGATTCAAACTTTCGGGGTAAGTTACCCCGAGCGTTACCCCTGTACTAGAGCAATGGCAAAAATTTAGGCCTATGTGCGGTGGCCGAGTTTGAATCCGGGCTCTGATAAGTAAAACGGCATATTATAATACATAATATATGAAAAGTTGGTGTTGGCAATTCTGCGCGCCAAAGTTTGTTCCTAGCCAAGATATTTTTATGTAGACTACAAAAAACTAGACAAGCGCATCATCATGTTTATATTTAGGTATTCTTTGAAGAAGTCTTAAATCAGATTGTTATCATAATTTTCTACATGTCAAGTCACTTGTATGTGATAAGGAACATGATTACAACACTCTGGAAGTCTTGATATTGTTTTAAAGGAGTATTTTCAATATTTTTAGAAGAAGATAATGTCGACTTTTAGAATTCAGTAAAGCGTTACGTGCTTTGTTAAGTTGGTGTATAATAAATCACTGCAACGGAATATTGGAAACCACAACAGTAGTAATACATGCCGCAGTTACGTAATTTTTGATACATGCTGCAGTATATTTTTATCAAGTATACTGCACGCTGTATAGAATTTACTGTACAAGCTTAAATTGTTTTACCGTTGACACTAACCCTGCAATAATGGCCAGACTGGAACTTACTCTGTACTGGTGAAGAGCTGAATATCGGCATTACACCTGTTTACCATGAAGAATTTAAATCATGACGCTATCTACGTTGTCCAAATTTACATGAATATCATGAACGTATAAAACAATTTCACATTCTCTATAAAATTGTACTACAATAAATGTTAATACTTCTAGTGTCGATGTTGTCTGGAAAAACATTTTTATATGCAAAGATAATTGAAATTAAAATATGTGCGTGCATATTATTTACTCATTTTTAAAAATTTGAATATACGAATATTTTTGAATATTTGAATAAATGTTCTTACATTTATACTCTAATTCTAAATAAACTCGTACAAGTCATTTATCATGTGCCTGTGTTTAAGTCACTTACCAGTACAGTATGTCAACTAATTATAAGTAACCTACGTACGTTCAAAGTTTCTTCGATGATTTCTGAGATGCAAACCCAAGTTACTACAAATTAAGATTGGGTTTTGTTGGTACAGTCCTTGTTGACAAGTGTGCCATGTTTCGTGGTGAGATGTCAATGTACCGGTCAGGTCTGTTACAAAACATAAAATTTCGTCATATTTTACCTGTAAACTAATTATAATTAAACCCATGGTTATGGTTTTAAATCTACGTCTGCTCAAAATGCATTACCAGGTGGCGACGGATTTAATTTTTCATAAGCAAAATACGAACTACAAATCATGCTTGTAACTCTTGTAACGAAAAAATTCCATTTTTTGGCATCAATATCAACTAAAACGGATCTATAATCTCCTTTCCTAAAGACTAATGTAGGTTTTATTGATCCACTTCAATTATTTTGGAAACATTTAATTTTTAATCAGGATTTATGAGTCAGCTAACCTGGATCGGACGTATCACCTTCTATCCCAACATCAATTGGGAATTTCACGACAAAGTATGATTTGTAGCTCTTATTTTGCTTATGAAAAATTAAATCCGTCGCCACCTGGTAATGCATATTGAGCAGACGTAGATTTAAAACCATAATCATGGGTTTACTTATAATTAGTTTACAGGTAAAATATGACGAAATTTTATGTTTTGTGACAGACCTGACCGGTACATTGACATCTAACCACGAAACATGGCACACTTGACAACAAGGACTGTACCAACAAAACTCAGTCTTCATTTGTAGTAACTGGTGTTTGCATCTCAGAAATTATCGAAGAAACTTCGAACGTACTGGGTTACTTATAATTAGTTGACACACTTCAGTGTGGGAATCATGAACATAATTAGCCAGTATTTGTGTTCGTGTACGAAAACCCTAAAGATGATCTGTTTTACCCCCTGTGTGTCGTGCACAAGAAGACTTGTTCTTGTTTGCGTTGTGTTTTACTAAAAAATCACACGTGTCCAAATCGTGGACAGACAGATGACCAAATACTTAATTAGTTATATGATATTAGGATATCCTAGTATTACAGTTGACGTTCAAGAGTCTATTAATGTATCATGACCATATTTTTGAAATAAAAGTTTTTATATGCCGTCTAGATGTTACATTACATGTGTATGTTGGAGGAATCAGTGTGTACAGTTTCATCTTATGACTATAATGTACATCAAAAATGTAAATAACAAAAAAATTGTAAACGCGTGTACTACCCTTGCTCGTGTCGTGTTTCAAAAATCTAAATCTTTTTCGTGTGGTGTACACAGTATTTGTGTCGTGTTTTCGTTGTACACGACCTTGTCAACGGGTAATCTACACGCGTGTACACATATTTACATGTACGCGGTTCCATCACTACTTGCCAGGAACGTTTTTGGAGTAGCTGATTTTTAGGCAGATGAATACTAAGATAGTTTAGTACTAGAGGCATTACAAGCATTTCTGTGAGTATAAAACACCAAAAAAAGCTGAGGGCATGATCTGTAGTTACCTTTTAAATCCTATTGAAATTACCCTAATTAGAAGATCTAACCGTAGGCATAGCTAAGTATAATCTTCCCATTTCTAAATCCTTTCTTAATTTTTTTAGAGATTTCTTTCGGAAACGAAGAACCTATCACTAATTCCCTGCCTATAGGTCTAACAACTCTTTAGTTGATCTCCGAAAAGCAATTTAATTGAGTAACTTTCGAGTTTTATTTTTCATAGAATTATCGTTATTGTTTAAAACACATTTAGATAACACGAAACTGTACTTAATATGGTTCTCATTACATGAACTAGGGTAATTGAAATCGGTAATGTGTGGAAAAAGCTAAAATAATTGTTAAAATCGGAGAGAAAATGACTTGTTTTACTGTAAGTCACAATGCTGTTACATTATTAGTATCAGATAATTATGCAATTTACATTGTTGATTCTTGCAGTCAATGGAGCAAATGTACCTTATAAATTACAAAAAAATATTTCTGCTTATTATATTCCCTTATAATATTACATCGTGAAAATTATTGGTTCGCGAGCCAAACCGATACCCTAGATATTCAAAACTTTTTATCATAAAAACAAGCTTTATTCAGTATCTGCATACATGCTGAATATATGTTAGTTTCGAAATTAACAAAAAATTGACTAGTATTGTGCAGACGCGCAGATTATTAACACTGTGCATTCACAAATACCGCAAAAATGTTCGAGGTTAATCAATATTTATTAAATTAAAAATAGCTAATTGCATATGCTTATGCATTTCGGAAGTTTGCATTCATGTCACGAATTTTACTAGAAAATGGTGACTTTGTGTCCATAATATTTGACATCGAGGGATAATATTAAGTTCGTCCTGAAATGGATCAATATAGTTTCTGTTTACGATGACTAATTAAATGATTGATTCTTGAGAAAGTGTAAACTATTTTACTAAACGTGTAATGGTAGTAAACAACTACGATTCTGTATAGCCAGGATTATATGTGGTGACTTAGATGCTTCCTAAATTTTATTTAGAGTCAATTATAGAATTAAATTTTTTTAATAACTGGTCAAAGATGATTTGGCATTTAATAAGATTGTCTACCCGTGTCTGTCAATACGACAGCTTTTGAATGAAAAGCATTAAGACACTCTGTTTTCCGAAATCTGTAGATAATGTCAAAATAGCTATTACGAGTTTAAAGCTGGGCGATTGAAATCAACCCCTTCAGGGTCAACGAGGTTGTCGAATTATTCAGTAGTTGAACATTTCAAATTGTACATCAGATTTGTAGAGGTATTATGTGTTTAAGAAATAAATACAGAATGATTTTTATTTAAAAAAGGACGCAGTTGTGTGACACCAAATTTGGCTGTAGCCATACTGTTCCTGTATTATGCGAATGCGAATGCTCTTGTTTCAGCATAATAAATTATCGGAGTGCAATGTGGAAAAATTATTCATTTTCAATGCACCAGTACTTTTTTATGGATCTGGCTCCCTATGAAAATGGCCGCAACTGAAGTACCATCATAGGTGTTTGTTTGTTTATTCTTTGAAGAAAAATAGTCCCTCTTGCGATGCATTTGCATTGAGCCTAGCTCTGGTTGAATAATCGTGCTTTTAATTCTGGCATGCCGTCCCTATAAACTCCTTAAGGCAAGATTTTCTCTTCGAAGATGTTCTTATTTTCTTTCCGACGGTAAAAATATACCTACTCTTGATTTCTTTGAGATTTTTTCCAGAAATTGTGGTGTTCTCATCTCCATGACAGACTTTATTAGGAGTTGTTTCAGGAATCTAATATTTCGGAAAAGAAACAACATTTGTTGTCAACCTTATATTTATTGGCATGACAGTTCACCACACTTCATACCTTCGCATCACCGATATTACATTTCAATGCTTTAAAAATTACCTGCTTATTCTAAGCTAGATACGGTACGCATCATACGGCACAAGTTCCCACTTTTAAACTCTTAGACACTATAACGGGAACTAGAGCCGCGGGGCGGTTAGACAAAGGCTGAGTCGTTAATCAAAATTAACTCGTTCATTGTTAAAACACGTTATTATAAGTAAGGAGAGTCAGCAAATAGGTTGGGATGCGACAGAAACGTAAGAGAGTGCAAGGTTAGATAGACAGGGTGTTGGAGGACAAAATGTGTATGAGAAAGGACAAAATGAGCGTAAGAAGCAGAGGCTAAACTACGAGCGTACTAGCGCGTGACAGCCACGCGGGCCGGGCCCCGAAGGGGCCGGGCCTACACTGTATTGTCACAT
>JAHZNB010006732.1:0-10539 GCA_027744295.1 Callyntrura guangdongensis | reverse complement strand
ATTAATTGTTCAAAATATTTTAATTGTAAATTGTTGCGTTACAATCCTTGGTAAAGCATGTTTGAACATTTCAGATCTTTCCTGCATAAATTATCTCCTCATTTGTATAAAAACAATACCAGTTCTTCCATCTACATCAATTCTTCTCGAACAGAGACCATCCTTATCGACGATATTTAAAATGTATAATATGAATGTAGACCTTACGACACCAAAAACATTATGGATGACGTTGATATGGATGGTCACTGTTATATATGGTTTGACGTAGAAAGATGAGCTAGTATTGTTTTCAAGAAAATGAGAAGATAGTTTATACAGGTACATATCTGAAATGTTCAAACTTGCAGGGACTGTAAATGATAGAATGTCTAATGTCTAGAAACATCTTATTAAGATAGGTAACGGCTAACTACTACACTAGTAGAATGAGATTATTACATGCTACGTGTTGTACAATCCTTGTAAGTATACATACTTGTTTCATGACATCACCGTCATCAGGACATATCGTCTTTTGAGCAACTAGCATACAAGATTCGTCCAGCACTATATGTGACATGTACTGTTGAGTAAGGGCGTTGTCTCAGAATATCAAATTAGAGAAGTTCATTCTTTTTGTGGAAATGGCAGTAGTTGTACCCTTGCATAAAGGAAACGTAAATAATTTTTTTTATAAAATTGTGACATCGTGGTAAATAATTTAAATTTTTTCTTGTGACCTAATCTTTAGTAAATTACACCACATTTCAAAAAATCCATCATATGTATTAGAACAACATAAGCGTATCTGTTTACGTTGAGTGTCTTACACTACTATTTTATAATATTGTAATATTTGTGTTGTAATAAATTTGTTTCTAATCAACCTGTTGCTTTTTGTAAAAATGGGATTCAAGGTAATCTTCCGGGGTAAAAAATATCTGCTTTAAACCTTATTTCTTGTTAATGTGTCGTTTTTGTCAGTTTTATTTGTGCTGCTAGATTCCTGACGAGTCGTTTATTTGAATTTTTAACAAAAATTTCAGTTACTCTTTGCAACGCTGGAAAGGAATTCTTAGTTGGTTATGGACAATATGTAAAGGTAATATTAATATGGGTTTATGAGCATTTTTAATTATCATTTTTAGTTTTTACAAGTATTTTAATAATTCCATATTAAAAAGGACGCATTATTATTGGAACCCTACTGATAGTCAATAAAAAAATTACATGGGAATACTAAATCTTAAATATTTATTGGCATTCAAACAAGAATAATTTTTGACACCAGTGCTGCAGAAAAAATACGTAAACCTAACTAACTATTCAACATATAATTCATGTGAGTGAAAATTGATCATTACATAATTACAATGTATAGAACTTGGAAGAACTTATGGTTGAAAACATTTATTTTATTTTAGCGCTACATAAATATTTGTGGAATGAAGAATCGTACACTTACAATTATTCAACTTAAAAAGCGGAACAATAAAATAATCTTCAAAATAACTTCTCAGAATAAAACCTCAAGCGATTATATGCCGGACATCTAAAGGATGGAGGAAATCATTTATATACCCAATCGTTAAAGGAGGTAATTTTTGTCTTGTCGTTGATTACTTGTTAATAACAGTATTGTTGTTAATTGTCACAAAACCAACAGGAGTTGCTTATTTTATTACTTCCAAGTTGTAAGTATTGGTCTTAATAATAGTTGTAATTATGACTATGAATATGTATCATGGAATTCGATGCAAGGATGCAGAAAGTTTTTACTCCTGAGCTTCGGCAATGATTGTAAATTTAAATATGGGATTTTTCAATACATAGAGTTGATTTAAATGACTTATTACGAATTTTATGTTAAAAAATATTTGTCGAAAAGTAATGCCAACAAGACTGTGATTGTATTTATACATTTATATTTTTATAGACTACCTGTGCAAGGTCGATGTTAGTAATGGCAGCTTTTGTGATTGATAATGGACCTGGGTGTAATTAACTCAAGACTAAACCGGAAAGCATTTCAACCATTTAAAGAGACAACCAATTATATCACCCTTTTTGTGAGATCAACTAAATTTGATTACTAATTACACGTATTTGTACGCCTTATAGCTTGTGGTGCTAATGTTTTGCGGCTAAAGCAATACGAAGTAGTATAGTGTGATAAAATCCATTCAGATAGAATGACTCAATACAAATTGCCACACAATTACAAGTGGTACCTATGTAATTAAGACATCCAAAATTCCAGTTCGCCAACCATGCTTGCATTTTTAAGTTCAAATGCTGGTTAACTTTATGATATTTCAATAGTTAAAACCTATAAAACCGCTTAAAATTTAAGTGTATTTGTTAGTTAAAAAATAAACAATGTTCTTGCAATTAGAATTTGACTAAATTTCAGGAAACTAATTATCAGAAAACTTGTTAGGAAACGGAATTTTTAATGTTTAGAAAATTTAAACCATAAAAGTATGAATTATTTCAGGATAAACCGTAACATGTAACTATGAGTTAATGCTTTCTTTTAAACTGTTAAAATTTGGTACCAACTTACAATTTTTTTAAGAATTCTTTTATTACAAATTTCAGCTTAGCTTGATTTATGTAGAGTACGTACTTTATTGTTAAATTTAAGCTTATACTTGGGCCCATAAAAAAGTATGCGAAGAAATTTTCATAAATCTTGTATCAATGTTATTACGGCTTTTTAATTCGTATGAATAGTCTAAGGTAAACTAAGATTAATTAACTTTTCAATTGTTTGTTTGAGCATATGCAGTTGTGATGTGATGGAATCATGGAGTTCGGGTGGATCTAATTTTTTCAAGTAATGGTATGGTATGGTATGGTATGGAAGTAATGGTAAAGAGATTCTATTTATTTTGCAATGACAGACATCTGAGTCGTTGCGTGGTTCAAAAGTTGTCTAGTGTATTTTAAATGGTTATGAGGATGAGGTGAAAAATTGGATTTGGTTCCAATAAAAAAATTTTAAAAATGCGGTTCTAGTTTAGGAACATTCGTGAAGATAGAGTGTACGGTATGGAGTTAAATAATCGTCGGTCACACGGTCACATAAATCCTTTGCTGATTAACAAGCATGACTTGAACTTGGAGAGAAGTCGGTGTTGATCTGCTTATGTCGTGTAATGCAGGTGAGCCTTTACTAACAGCAAAGAAATGTATGTTGGTATGATCGAAATAATTCTTATTTTATAGTACCCTATTTTAGGCCTCTGAGTTTAAAGTTGAAGGTTAAGGTTTACGAGATTTTTTATAAATCCTAGCAAGATAGTGGATTACAGGGCGGAGTAATTGGAATGACGCTTGACAATGTGTAAACCAGGCCATTCACAATATTAATAATCTTAATTACGTCTGACATCTTGTCGTTGCTAGATTCCAATAACATTTGAGCTACAGTGGTTTTAGCGCGGAAGTTTATATTAAAATTTTGTAAGTGTGTTTCTTATTATTATAAGAAAATTTTCGTTTCCAATTTAGATTTCTTCGAACCAACGACGAGTAGACTCGTGTAGTTTTCAATTAATTTGACGAGTATTTTGAAAGTTACGTGATCGTGAATGAATACGGTTACCATGTGAGTTAGGTCGCGTTTTTAGAATGTTACTAAACCGGCATATACTTAATAGAGATTAAAATATAGATAATTCGTTTTCAACTGAGTTAACTCATTGTTTTGAAAAAAGTTCTTGCTGGGACATCGAACGTTTTATACTACTGTTTCGTTTAGTCTGTCTAGTTGATAAGCCAGGGTTAACAAATTTAAAAAGATAGACATGTTAATACAAAAAAGTTGCTTGTTTCGCTACAATGTTTTCGGAATATAACGGTTTGTATTCCTTTAAATGTGCAAATCGTAACAAAATTTGATTCCCGATACAAAGCTTATGAAGCATGTATCAATCACTGTAGATATCAATACTTTTGCTTCTGTGTATGGTTGTCTTTAGCAACAAATACAAACAAACCTCTAATCCGATCTGAGTGATTTTTTCTCTGATGTTCTATGTACAAGGTTTGATGGCAACTGAATAACATTGGATGAGGTGTGATGCTCTTGTCGCATTTTATTTCAACTGGTAGTGGTCAATACTTCCCTGAACCCATCTTTTTAATTGATGCGCTCATGAACCGCCTGATAATGGTTAAGATTGGTGGTACAAGTGGAATTTATTACGTTAATCTGCGGTCAAATTTGTAACGATTGACCAGCCGTTTATGATGCTAAAATTGGTCTGCCTGGACTTCTTATGTTTTAGTATATTTTGGGTGTGCTCGTTTATTCTTTTGTAACATTTTGCACACCTCATTAAAGTCACTGTAGCGTCTCGCTTAATATGCTGTAATTCTTTTATACAAATTTCTTTCAGTATGAGACGTCGAATATAATCAGTTAATAGAAAAAGCAATTAGGTTTATATTGCTTATTTTCGGTGGCGAGCAATGGGAGATAAGTATTTTTATTATAAAGGTGTTGTGAAAATAAAAACCATAATGGAATTATTAGCAATAGATAATTTTCTTAACACGATAGTTATACTGTTTACACTTATATTTATGAAGTAATACGTATTCTGCAATGTTGGGTCAGCATGTGCTACGAAAATTGCTCTTGCTTTAATTGCTTGGATGTTGTACAGGTATCTGAAATCTTCCAGGCAACCCGGAAGCTGTTTTTTTTAATTCGGGATCATTAATTTATCCCACAGAGTGAGCCGACTTGTCAACCTGGAGAAGGGTTGCAAGCGCAGGAAACAAATGGCTGAATTTTTTTATGTGATTAAAAATTCTTGCCTAACTTTCTGACATTCCGGAATCGGGTCGCAAGCGGAGAAAAAATTCCGGAATATTGTAAAATTTATTAAAATGTATGCCCTAATGCCATATATTATTGAAACTCCGGAAACACACTACAAGTATGGAGCAAGCAAAACAAATCCCGAATACTCGCGACAAATGTTGAATGCAAACTCATGCAATTATTATTATGGATTTCGACTTCGGGCAGTAAATACCGGGTTCCTTTTAAAACTTTGAATTTATTGATGGGAAAACGGTATTGAAAATAATACTTCGTTTGGAAACCAAGATATGATGTCGATCAAGTCGATGTAGAAAACAACTTCTTCGTAAATTACACTCTTTCCGTTCCCGAAGTTTCCGTGTTTTTCTAAAAATCTGCCAGAGTTTTGCTGTCGTTAATTAAAATTACTAACAAATTGAGTACAAGTGGAACTGAATTAAATATCAAGTTCACATGGTGAACTTTTCCATGCTTTTGGGGTTAGTTAATGCAAAATTGTAAACGAATCATAAAATTTCAGTTCGATATTATTAAACACGAAAGAGGGTTTGGCGGTGGCGAATCTTTCGAGCCAATAACTCTTGTACTCTTCTGAAGTAGACTACCCTCTGCTAATGCATCGTAACAGGAAAACATTGCCGCCACAGTTGCAAGAGTGTTTATATTATTTACGGAAAATTTGTGAACGAAATATTAAATAAATATTATACATAACATCCAGTATTTAGAGCGCCTTATGTACAACGGACCATAATATTTCTTCAACTAAGCATTACAGGGTTTCGCTAGAATTTTAGATAATATGACTAACTTGACAGTTTTGCTAGCTTAGCTGGACAAATCGGATTAAGTATGTTTGTATCGGTGTTTATGTTGTTAGAAAATGTATTCTAACAACCACCAAAGTTCTCTTTTTGTTGATAACTCGACATACACAATACCAATACGGAACATTTTAAATGTACTCTTGACAACACTTCACAAACCTGTCACTCAAAGGCTATCAGTCTGAATGAAAAAATCAAACTTACTTGGCAAGTTTTTACTGTCAATTATGGTAACCCTCGTATTCCTGGAGGTAGGAAGACTCTCCATTTCAATGAGAAATTGATTTCCTACCTAGTTACCACATTCACTATCGAGCTGCATTTTGAATCAACTTCTTGAATAAATATTTAGTACAGTAGACTCCATATAATGGTAAATAGTTATGCTCAAGGAACAATGTTTAGAATGGGAACTACTATGGATTTTCTTGATTTACAAGGGTAATATTAAAAAACTTACTTCATTCTCTGGTTCAATAATTGCATATTTTGTCTGCTGATTATTTTCTAATTTGATGCAATAGCTGTGGTGTCAACGGAAAGTCTTGTATCTCGACTGCTAAAGCATTATTAAGCCTGGTTTTCCCACCGCACTTGGCTAAAAGTTTAAATAAAATCGTTATTTAACTAACGAGATTGTACTTATCAATTATTTGACTAGCGGAAATGCAAATTTTTCTGCAAACCTCAACACCAAGTATTGCGCTCCATGCATCTGTAGCTAATGGCTCGTTGCAAAACACTACCAAACCAAACCAAAGAAAGACTACTGCAATATCTGTTTGGCGTTTTCTAAGCCAAAAACATCCGTAAACTATGCCGTTCAGGGATTTTGATAGCTAATGTTTGCTGTCTAACTTCAGTCTTCTTTTTGCATATAATTGCAATTTGTTGATAAATACTTTTCCTGCTACCATATTTTGCGACAATGCTGCAGCATATTTTTCCTCTGCTTTCCCTTTGATAGTATCTAGTAGTCTAAAAAGTGTCATATATAATGCAGTCTGAAGGGTAAATTGGCTCTTCTAAAGATGTTAGCGGCAATGGCATATTTGCGTTTATTAAATATATCATTATAAGTAATTTCTTAATCATTTTGTAACTTTTTAATTGTTTGCAATTCTTAAAAAATAAAACAGTAAAATCTAAAATTGCGTTGTTGTATTTAATTGCATACTTGCAGTACCTGACATTTAAGCCGTAGCATATTAATCCGTGGCGAAATGCCGGATTAAGCATTCCGTAGGGCTCGTCATATTTATTTAATTTCGTTTCTCCTCGGAGTGTCAAATAAATTTGCATTGCGGCAAAGGTGCCTGGCAAAACTCTCCAGAATAGGCGCAGTAAAAACCTATTAATTCAATTTTTTACCCTTAATTTATCATTCATATTTTTTCCTTCATAATTTTCATCTGTACAAAGTACACTTAAGTTCATTATACAGTAAGATTTGGCACTGATTCCCACAAAGAAGGGAGACATTGGACCGTGCCGAAGTGAATAATCTACTTGCACAACTTTTCGTTCATTCCTGTGGTGGCATCTAGTCCTGTATCCTTTAACTGTTCTCATTGACTTCAACCTCCTCGCCGGATTCAGCAGCAGGTACGCCATATCAGATTCGCTAAAGTTGCTGTTCCCAATTCTTAGAGCTAGTGTCTCAATACGACACAGCGAAATTATATACTTCTCCACGATATTTTCCTTTTAATAGTTGAATCCATCATTGATAAATTGTAACCCATATTCATTAAAAATCATAATTCATTTTAGATACTTACGTTTTTCCACTCTACAAAATTTACGGACTCAGAGAAAAACAATTCGTTTTCATCCCAAAGCTCCTTTTTAAGGGTAGTAGTAGCACGCTCAGTTTGTTGTGTGGTTGGGAAAAAACTCTAGTAGTACGAGTGTTTGCTGTTGCGGTGTTAGTAATTTGTTTCGTTGTGGGGATTGCAGTTGTATATGTAGCCCGACCTGGTACTGCAGCAGTTGCAGTCAATACAAGGGGAATTGTTGTTGTCGTACTTTTGACACGAATCATCACTTCAGCTGTCGTTGTTGATGTAGAGGCATCACGAAAAGAGGCAGCGGCGTTTGTAGTTGTATGCATAGTTGTCGGGCGAATCGTCGTCGTTGTTGTTGTTTGTGGAGCACGTGAAACTGTAGTTGTGTTTCCCTTCTTCATTCCAGGCAGTAAATCTACAGGAGGATGCATACTTCTTAATCCTGATGAAATTTCGTTCACTTTAGGTTTACCAGCGAGCGAGTCCAGACGAATTCCGTGTCTTGGGGCAAAAACTGAAATTTTAATATTATTAGGAATTATTTTATAAAAACAAAAACCAGAAACCATAAATTTATAAATTCATAAATTAAAAAAAATATTCACATACCTTCAACCATTTTTATGGACAATCCGCAAATCTGGGAAAAGGAAAACAGAATCCTTAGATTTTTTACAGTTTCGCCTTTTTATGACTGTAATGCTGGTGGGATTTTAAAATTACATATTCACACCCCACTGAAGTACATTCGACACATGGTGTCTCCGTTTTGCACGAAAACACGAATCGCCAAATTGCCAAAAACTGCAAAAACAAGAAAACTTTCATTCTTTAGTGGAAAAGAACAATATTGCAGACAAGTGTTCAGTGTGGAAAATCAAAACTAAGAGTGTTGAGTGAAGAAAATCAAAAGACGACTAAGTTTTATTCGGTTATCGTTGAAAATATTTTTGGCAAGACAATCAGTGTGACCTAGAACCAGCAAAGTTTCTCACAGCATTAATTTTTTGCTTGGCTTGCATTAAAATGAGAGCCTAGTAATTAGCATAGCCTAGCCTAACTAGCAAAACAAATTAAAATCTTGGTGTTGAACACGACATACAATCAACCCAATGTACAAGGGAAAGAGCATTCGGAGAGGGACCATTAACCTTTAAGTAAGCTACATACAGATATTTACCCGATGTGGCCAGTTGCCAAGGGGCTGTACATTAATATTAAATGTATGTGCCCAAGGAATCTTGAATTGGCAATTTGTGCTTCATTGAAAGCATAGAACCATGCAAGAAAATTGGTGCAACCTATACAAGCTTACTACATAGGATCATGAAGATGTGATGACTCGCTTTTCATTCGAGGCACACTGTGAAAAGGAATTACAACATTCACCTTTTAAGAAACCGGAGCTACTGAGGAACTGGACAAAAGCAAAGCTGCAAGAGTAGTCAGATCTCAATCGTATAAATGTGGACATTTACTATGGAGAGTACCGTAAAACAAGAATGTTATACACGATTAACTTGTTAGAGCGAATGATCAGCTCTCACTTATTAATCAATAATGAAAGCTCTTACATGACAGTGTTGACCTAAATTAGTCAGCACTGGTAAATACACATTACAATACAATGTGCTTACAGAAACGCATTCCTAAAGATGACAAAGTCAAACTTATTGCTTGACGTTTGTTGTACACATACATACACATCATAACATGACACTATATGTATTAAATCTATATACATATTACCCTCCTCAAACGTCATGCACTATGATACGCTGTTCTTGTTGTTCCTGCTGCTGCTGTTCTCCATTTCCTTCACGAGTGGATTCCTCTTGAGTAGAATTATTTCTTCGTCTTCCTTTTGAGCAGCATAATACTACTATTAAAGTAGTACTGCATATAACAAATACGCCAAAAACGACTGACCAGTACAGAAATCGGTCACCAAAAAAGTCTTCGAGCTTATCCTATTGTACATGGGGATCTAAATGCCACTTTATTTTTTCCACAAGCAGCGGATCATCTTTCTGTTGATAAATTATATTCAGCAATGATCCTTTATACTCTACATTGTTTACAACAAATGTGGAGCTCAAGGGCAATGTAAAAACATAATTGGGGCATATCACACTCAGTTTGCCGAGTTGATATGTACTGTAAGGACAGTATATATAGTACTTAATATTATATAATTTACCTTGTAAAAAATCTTCTTCATCTTTTCCTTGACTTTTTACCCCTTGTAAAGTGGTCCCTCCTTAAAGTATGTTCCATTCGGCTTGAATGACAAAGCACTTTTACAAGTCAGAGAAGGAGCAAGTGGTAGTGTACCTACTGGTGCTCTCTCTGTATGGATTTCACAAATGCAATCTTCTTCAGTTGACAATATTGCCAACTTTGGCCCTATGTAATTTAGGCTACACGTTTGATTTTGCTTTTTCAGCATTGTTTGAAATGGATCTGCCTCTACGACAGTGAGTTTTTTATCCACTACAGGCAGAGAATATTCCAAGTTTATTTCCTTCATGTCCGATGAAAGAGTGCAGCTGTGGAAAATTCCATATTTGGTCGGACATGGTTTACTACAAGGTTGCGTGAAGTTAAAGTAGTCAAACAACCGTCCGTCCAGTTCCCCATATTTCCACTTTTGTCCTGTTTCTCGGATGATACTGCGTCCTTCTAACAGTTTTCCTTTAAGATATGAAATCGCATAGCTGAGTTGCACTGATTTTCCTTTAAATTCAGTCATGTTCTTTGCCATCATATCAACAATTGCAAGCATGAGCAAGTTCATCAACTTCTTTATGAAATAATTCAATCCGATTTTGGGATGCAAGAAATTGCTGTTCAAGTCTTTCAAGTTCCTTCTCAAGATCTGCTTGTTTATCTTGAACTTTGTGCAATACATACACCGCATATCCACCCATTCACACTGCAGGAACAAGTAGTACTACTACAGCTATTGCTCCAATTATCATGAATACATACCTTTTCGGTCTATTCGTCAGTTTTCAATTCTTCGTTGTCTGGATAGGACATATTTTCTCAAGCTCATTCAAAAAGAGTACGTGATATTTTTCTTCACACTCTTGTATATAAA
>JAHZNB010006731.1:0-10716 GCA_027744295.1 Callyntrura guangdongensis | reverse complement strand
TCTGCGCGTTTCCAGCACTTGTCTGTTCCGCTTTAAAAATAAGATATGATTTATTGGCTTGTTTCAATGAGTTCATTCATATCGGGGACAATATTCATCAACAAGGTAAAACGTCCAATAAGCTGGATACGACTATCATGGTGTTTATTAAAATAATATTTTAATCTTAACATGTCAAAAATGATGTCTTATGTTGCCGCATCGTTCCTGATTAGAACGTTACCTATTTTCTAGAATCCTGTAGAAGACGCTCAATTACAACAAAGCCGGACTTTTTCGGCCACTGTATGGTAATTGTAAACTTAGTTGCAGCTGTGTTTCCCTTTGGATTTGTGGCCGGAGCGTTGGTACTAGATGTAGACGTAGCAAAAGTCATTATCGACCAATTTCTGTCCAATCCCATGTATCGCAGTACTACAGCAGTATATCTCTCTCTGGCAGTTCGAGGTTTAACGGCATTTCTCGTCTCGTTTGAATTAAGTCGAAGCGCCTCCTACACCGTGTGTTGTGCTCTGATTTGCATCGATCAATGCGGAAAGGTGATGATGAGTCTGGTGAATAGTAAATCGCACGCATTTGTTCGAATTTATAATCATCTTCGTATAAATTACAGTAAAATTCGTGCTTGGTTTGAAAACGTGATTCATTTTCTTTATGCAACATTGTTTTGGGCGACTGTATTGTCGTGCGCTGTGCTATGTACGGCGTGGGGCTTGGTTGATGGTTTTATTTATTTGGCGGCGTTTATGATCGCCGGGATTGTGTTGGGGTTTCAAATAATGTTGCTACCAGTGATAGCGCACTGGTTAGAGTTAACAGGTGCTTTGGTGAAGTATCATGAGCTACGATTGCGTTTGGAACATTCAAAACAAAAGGTACAGGAGTCGCTGCGACGAATAAAATCCGCGGTAGCTGTGTTACCTATTATATTTTGTGTGGCTTTTCAAAAGATTGATCGCGACTTTCTCGGGGCACATTTTAATATTGTACTTTTGAGATTGTTTGATGTTACCTTGCTTTTGCAGTCGATAATATTGACTTCTGTGCATGGCAAATGAAACTCCAATATGTTCAGTCTAATATATTTTATTTTTTTATGTATGTATATAGGTATGTATATTTTTTTCCTTAAATCACTACTGTGACCAAAAATTTCTCATGTGCAGACGATTGTTTTTACTACAAACGATTTCAGTCAAATGTCAAACTTAACAGACAGAAATCTGCTTTTCTTATCCGATTCAAACGTAATTTGGGTTTGGGAGCCACAAAAAGTGGTTATTCGAAGTATTGTACCAAATTTGTTTCAAAACCGATTGCGTCATCTTAAAATGCTCTCTTCATGGTGCATGAATAATGTAAATATTAACTTGAAATATTTTTAATAGTTTACACAGCAATATGATTCTATGAGGTATAACTAAAAATAGCACATGTCAACCGGAAACTGCCAGTTTAACCTAACTACCTTCAATCTCTATCTGCCTGAAGTTTATCCAGCCTAATTTAAATCTAATACTTAAATGTAATTACATTGTTTGAAAGCTTTAAGAGAAATCTTACAAAATATTAATATTAATATTACGGTTTTATTGCAAATACTCACAACACAAATCATTTAATGATAAGTAGACATTCATATACTAAACTACGAGAAACAAAAGATGAGCTACTATTGAGTTTGGAACATTCCAGGCTAAAGGTAAGGGAATCCCTACGACGACTTAAATCCATTGCAGCAGTGTTACCAGTTACAGTTTCCGTGGCTTTTCAAAAGATTGATCGCGATTTTCTTGGAATGCATTTTAATTTTGTACTTGTAAGATTATTTGATGCTATTTTGCTTTTACCGTCGATAATACTTGCTACCAACAATAACTAAATATTGCAAAATGTTGATGAAAGAGCAAAAGTTAAATACAAAGTTGAAATATTTAATATTAAGAAGCAAATGTTAATAGTAATATTATGAATGTTTTTGTGTTTGTTAGGACGGGAAGGAATTTTGCAGTAATTAAATATTGTTATTGTTATATGTAGATGCAAACGTATAAATAATTTAAATAATAATTTAACTTTAACTTTATTTGCCAAGTTTAATCCCTTGCTTTAATTATAATTAATAAATATTTTAAATATGAGCTTGAAATGATTATTATAGTATATGCATTATTGGGATTCTTTGATATAGTACAATATTTAAAAATAGCGCATGCTAGTAACTGCAAGCAGGTGGACAAATCATTTATCAATACTACGTTCATCTCTGTCTTATGCTGCCTAATCCATTTTTATTAAATGTAATCCCGTTGTTTATAAGCATTTGGAGAAATCAAACAAAATATGTGTTATTTACTTTGCATTTGTTGCACTTACCGCTACGTGACGAATAAAATTTACTGTTGGGTTTTTAATATTCTTGCCGCTTCATGTCATGGAAGTGCCAAATCTCAGTTGGATTTTTTTTAAATTTCGAAAATGGTCGGATCTGATAAACAATAAACATATGCATTCTTATACATAATATGCAAGAAAATCCGCTGCCGCCTACAGCACTTAGACTTTTTAAGTGGTTGTGAAACTTGCGATGAATGCATCATCACTTTTTCATCAGTATTAATTGAACAAAGAAACTATCATACAAAAGATTTCTGAATTATTGCATTGTTAAGCATATGGGTTTGTTTATCAACAACTTCCCATAAAGTTCTTTATAAACCACATTTGCAACCGGACCTGAATGTGGTGTTTTTAGTTTTTAAAGTAATTTTCCTCCAACGGTCGGTAATTTCCGTAAATAATGGATTGAATAATTGTTAAAGTATATGCTATTTCAATTATTCCTACTCGTTTGAAAGGCTCTAGATTAAATAAATCAAAAAACACGATTTTAATAAATATTAAATACATAAGTATGGGGAATAAAATAACCACCTTTCACCATCCCACAACAGATGAACCAAAATACCTTTTCGAATGCAGCCTCAAACTCTTCTGCAATATACTCGTTTCATTGATCATTTTGGCATTTTCGAAAATGTAATTGCGCTTGCTTGTGGATTCGAATTGAAACTACAGATTCATCCCAATCCCATAGAAATAAATTGTACATACAATCAAACAAATGTTTGTATGTAATACTTAATCTTCCTGAACATCAACCAAAGGAGAAGACAGAGATGTTTCATAGCAGCTGTAAATATAATTTTTAAGCAAAACTTAATCTTTTTGTTACCAATGCAGTTGCGAAAACCGTATTTTCCTATTAATCGGGTTTTAAAATTATTCCTGTTAAAATCATGGACTTGAACTGAAGTCACGGTAAAATTCACGGTCATTGCTGTTCTCCTTTTGTAGACAGTTCTGCACAAGCATTGTTTATTAATTTCCCTTTCGGCTCCATTTTTTCTAGTTTTTGGCAGCATAATACATTAGTAATGAAATATATACCATTTGTTAAGCATGACATCGCCTGCCAAAACGATATGTATATGTAGATATGTATTGATGTATGTAGCTCGAATTTTTCCGATGTTTTAAACCTGCATCAAAGTATGTTGCTTTTCTCACAGAGAGTATGCATTTACTTCAAACAGTAGTGAAATATCGTCATGCTACAAATTGTACCTGATTTGGTAATTCTTTTTCATTGGTTTTCTCGTTTGTGAGACTATTCTGCACAGGTATTGATTTGACTTTCCACGAAGTTTTTGTAGGAGAAGGCTCGTAATTTAACAAAATTTCTTTGATATGATAATGCTCATACCAATTGGAAGAAACGGTTTTTATTTTTGAATTCCTTGTGCTTTAAAGTACCAAATGTCATTTTGTTCAACAATTCATTAACTCGTTCATTACCAAATAATATTGCTATGTTTGTACGTTAGAAAACTACCAATAAAATCCAAGGCCTATAACCCCCCACTCATCGAGTAACCTCACGATAGAAGAAGAACCCACGGAATTAAAACGCCAAAAATGTGACTTCAACTTGCAAGCAGAAAGGAAGAGCTCTGAAAGAATCTCAGTGCTTAAAGGATAGAATACATTCATTCGGAATATGTAGCTTGAATAGCTAGTGCGGGGCTCTTTCAGTCTTCTCTGTGGAGCTAGTTCACAGCATTTTCTAGAATCAAGATTTGTAATTATCTGTAGTAAATTTCGTACGATAGTTACTAATTCAATAAATTAATATAAATTTCACCATAATTCTCTCGTATTCAGTCACTTTTTTGCACCGAAATACACTCGAAACTTAGGCGGAATAGTCAACACTCATAAAATAATTGGTGTACTGTTACAGGCCAATATTGCGAAACACCGACACCATTTAAGATATCGCCACCTGTACATTTTTTAGAATGATATTCAAGCACGTTTTCACCGGTTCAAAGAAATTATGAAAGCCTTAATGATGAATTCTAAAAACTAAAGTTCAAACTATGACTTTTAGCAAAATACTTATAGTACAGTAATTTTTCTGTCGTTGGTACCAACGTTTTGATGATCTTTAACAAGCAATTGGTGTACAGTTCATGGTATACAATTTAATTCCCATTATATCCGCTTTAGTATGACTCATTGCCCATTGGTTGGTTATTTTTTTACTTACGAGTCTTGCATAAGGTGTTAGAATGGTTGAAAATGTAGCTAAATAATTGCTAATCCACTCATTATATGCAACTTTGCTAAAACTTTAAAGTAGAAGTAGTTCATGTTCATGGTACTGAACGTTGATTTAAACCCAAAAATTTGATGTGCGAAATTTCACTTTTTAATAGCACGTTTTCTAACGTTGGTAAAAATTATTCAGTTATGATTTTTTTGAAAAAAAAACAAATTTGGTACTTTATAACGTGAATAGTTCAAAAATACAAACCGTTTTTCCATATTTGAATCTACTCCATTACCATTTTTATATCAAAGCCAGTATACTAAATTACGAGCTACCTCTTATTCTAGTTTCGAAGCACAGTACTTTATTAAAAGGATATATTAATGTATGTAATTAAAACTTTTCTACCAAAAACTAACTTGTATAAAAATAAATTGTAAAAAAAAATAAAAAATAAATCTCACAAAGTAAGTTTTTTTGAAGAAGCAGGGAAATGCCAAATTTACAAAAAATTGTACCTGAAAATCTGAAAAAAGTATTTAATTCAAACTAGAACCTCGTTGCGGTCACACGAAGGCTAGACGGTTTATAAAAAATAACACGTGTTTATCGTTAGCTCACTTGTTTGTCGTTAACACACGTGTTTATCGTTAACACCTGTTAAAGTAAAGCTACGAGAGTGAGGAGGAAGAGGAGATGGGTGCTAGAATGGAAGGTGGGTTTGACAAAGTGAGTAGGAACAAAAATTTCAATAGTAGAGAAGGGAGGGTGTATAGATGTAAATAATTGTGTGAGGAGAGAAGAGTGGGTGCATACTGCATGGAGACAAATTATTGTGGAAAGAAAGAAGGGCAGGTGTATAAGAGGACGGCCATAAAATACGTAACAGTGACATGGAGGGTAGAGGTCCAAATTTTATTACGATTTGTTACATCGGTATGGGGTCTGGCGGTTTTGTTGCGTACACTAACAAAAGTAAGTATAAATGTTAAACAAAGGTAAGCTGTTAGCGTACTTCCGTGAAAGATACGTTTCATATTAATTAATTTGTATTAATTTGTTGTTGCAAAGTTCGAAATTATATACCTTTAAGTTTTACCGTATTATTGATGCTTAGAACGGTGGTATGCTTACGTAATTTCTTAGTATCACGTTGCCACATCAACATACTGATGGGATAGCGGATGTTATGATATACCGTGATCTGTTCATTTAGTATTAGTTAGAGTACTACAGATGTCGGAGGACTAAAGATGTCAGAGGACTCATCCGTACCCTCATTACAATTATCGTGGCTATATACCTTCTATCACACATTTACCAGCATCAACATCCATCATTATACAGTTCAGTGTAGTGCAATACGGCGTTCCAACACTACACATGACTTAAAGAGTTTGCCGTTTTCAATTTTATTCAATTAGTAATTATGGTTTCTTCAACAAGAGCATTCTATACTCGAATACTTTGAATAAAAAGTTACATAGAAAATATGTTTATAACGTTACTTGAGAGAGAGTGCGGGTAACTGAAAACGTATGTGAAAGAGGGAAGGGGAAAAAAGTTAAAATTTGAGTAATGGATGGGTCGGTAGGTGTAAGGAGACAAAATTGGATGCAAAAACGAAAGGAAGGGTTTGAGGGGGAAAGGACGGTGTTAGGATCAGTGCTTCACGGGCCACCGGTGGCCGGTGGCCCACGAATAGGTCGGTGGCCCGGTGGCCCATGAATAGGTCGGTGGCCGGTGGCCCATGAATAGGTCGGTGGCCGATGGCCCGGTGGCCCAGTGGCCCACGAATAGGTCGGTGGCCGGTGGCCCGGTGGCCCAAAAAAGTTCGGTGGCCGGTGGCCCGGTGTCCGTGAAGCACTGGTTAGGATAGAAGGTGTTGTGATAAGTACAAAGGATATGCGCTATGAGTTAAGGAAGCGTGTTGTCAGAGAAAGATGGGTGTATTGAAGGAAGGAAGAGTGTCAGCAGGACGAAATATGGGTTGTTAGGAGAGAAGGAGGTATGTTAGTAGAGAATGTTGGGAGAAAGAAACGACGGAGTGTGACGGCTGTAAACATGTGCAAAGTTTGACATAAGGTGAACAACTTTTAACATGAGGTAAAACCTTAGGTAATCCCTTATAGATGTATTGATGAAATTATTATATAGGAGAGCAAATACTGTTGTATTCCTCTTTTAAATTATTTATTTTAGTATTTTGGTTAATTTAAACCATTTTAAAAAGTTTAAACCGAAAAAAAATCCATGAAGTTTTTAAACCAGTTGTAAACCCTCTACATACAAATGTTTTAAAAAGATATTGGCCATGGGCAAGGAGACGAATAAAGCAAATAACAGTTTGAAGGTGTGCGCAGATAATACGCTAAAACTCGCTTGTAATGTATGTCTATATAGCATACATACGTACAACAGCATAGCAGTTAGCAGTGTATTGCTACAAATTCTAAATGAACGTTTGAATAATTCAACAATAAACTCGAAGAATTATTTGGTTCCTCTTTTAAATAATTTATTTCAGTATTTTAATCAATTTTACCGGTTTAACATTATAAAGACTTTTCTAAAAAATACAGGACAACTATTCTTAACCTGTAAATGAAATTTTTCAATAATGTATGTAGACTAATACAACATATAATCAAATAATAGTTTCACAAAAAAACTGGCTCCATGTATCCTTAGTTTCAAAATGACATCATCAACACTCACATCCTTTTTCAAATCCAATTAGATTCTCACCACAAGTAATAAAATGCTTACTTCTAACCAACAACTTGCGTTTCAGCTACATTCGCTCATTTTCTGTTACTTTCTTAAGCTCCCATTGAGAATGGACTTGTCCAAAGAATTGCTGCAACTTGATTCATTTGCAACCAAACATGGGATATGTACATTACTTTCTTTCACTCACATGATTTGTCACGGTTTGGCTAGTGGAGGTGTGATTATATGGCATAGTTTTAATCCGCACGCATGGAAGTTGGATGCTCCTGGAAAGCTTGTTTTAGCTGTCTGCTGTTTAGGGTTTTGCGCCTTTCCAGCGTCTATCTGTACCGCTATAAGAATAAGATATGATTTATTGGCGTGTTCAATGAATTCATTCATATCGGGGACAATATTCATCAAAAAGGTAACCCGTCCAATACGCTGGTCAACACTATTATGGTGTTTATTAAAATATTTTTAAATTTTACCATGTCAAAACATCTTGTCTTATGTTACCACATCGTTTCTAATTAGAACGTTACCTATTTTCTAGGATCCCGTAATGGACGCTCAGTTACAACAAAGCCGGACAGTTTTGGCCATTGCATGGTAATTGTAGTCTTAATTGCAGCTGTGTTTCCCTTTGGATTTGTGACCGGAGCGATGTTTCTAGATTTAGACGTAGCAAAGGTCCTTATTGACAAATTTCTGTCCAATCCCATGTACCGGAGTACTACAACAGTATTTCTCTGTCTCGCAGTTCGATGTTTAACAGCATTTCTCATCTCGTTTGATTGCAGTCGTAGCTCCTCTTTGACAGTATGTTTATTTCTTGCCGGTATGGATCAATGTGGAAAAGCAATGATGACCCTGGTGAATATTAAATCGCACAAATTTGCCATGGCTTATAACCACATTCGTATAAATTACAGTAGAATGCGTGATTGGTTTGAAAACGTAATTCATATTATTTACGCAGCAATGTTTTGGTCGACTGTATTGTCGTGCGCTGTGCTCTGTACGGCATGGGATTTAGTCGATGGTTTTATTTATTTAGCGGCCTTTATGATCGCTGGGCTTACATTGGGGTTTCAGATAATTTTGCTACCAGGGATAGCGCAAAGGTTAGAGTTAGCTGGAGCTTTGGTCAAGTATCATCAGTTACGATTGAGGTTGGTACATTCAAAACGAAAGGGAAAGGAATCTCTGCGAGAAATAAAATCTGCTGTAGGTGTGTTATCGATTACAATTTGTGTGGCTTTTCAAAAGATTGATCGCGATTTTCTTGGGATGCATTTTAATATTGTGCTTTTAAGATTGTTTGATACTACTTTGCTTTTGCCGTCGATAATACTTACTACTAACAATAACTAAATATTGCAAAATGTTGATGAAAGAGCAAAAGTTTAATACAAAATTGAAATATTTAATATTAAGAAGCAAATGTTAATGGTAACATTATGAATATTTTTGTTTATTAGGACGGGGAGGAATTTGGCAATTAATTTTTTGCTAATGGGTAGCCCATGCGACTAGTTGAGAGATACCAGTTTTTGAGTTCAACGGTTGAATACAAACCGTTAAAACATTTTAAAATAATCTGGAGGTTGACTTTAAAAAAATAATTTGGACGCTTTATCTCAGAAACCACTGATCTGATGAGGTTCAAATTTGGTATGAAGAACTCTATGAGGCAGATGCACAGTAGCTTGACGGCGAATGTCGGATCAAAGGTCATATTGAAGAAACGTTTAATTCACGTATCGGCTAGGTGATTTTGACCACAGCAAATTCGTATACACGTTGCCATGGTTTTTCAGAAAGTATGCATAAATATACACTCTTAGTAAGTCAACGGGGTCAAAGGTCATATATGTGCATGTTTTTTCTGGTATTGTTTGGCGAGTTTGACCTAACTTTGTTTACAGATAGAATATGTCACCTTTCGAAAAGATACTAAATTTTGTCCTCTTAGGTCAACTTAATCAAATTTCACCGAGGTGTAGCTCGAACCCGTCAGGAAGGTCAACGTTGTCAAAAGACAATTAGTAAAAAAGTTATACCTCGGGAACCTTTATACGATTTTTTAAGGCATTTTTCCTTGACATTTCTTACATTCGCTTCGCTAGGTATCATCCGCTTCGATTGTTTGGAGCATTTAAGACGAAATGTAAGGGAATCCCTGCGAGGACTAAAATCCATTGTACCAGTGTTACCAATTACAATTTCTGTGGCTTTTCAAAAGATTGATCGCGACTTTCTTGGAATGCATTTTAATTTTGTACTTTTAAGATTATTTGATGCTACTTTACTTATAAAAACGATAATATTGAACACCATTAGTAAGTAAATATTATTGTATGTAAATGCAAACGTATAAATAATTTAAATAAAAAGCTTGAAATGATTATTATAGTATATGCAATATTGGGATTCTTTGATATAGTACAATATTTAAAAATAGCGCATGCTAACTGCAAGCAGGTGGACAAATCATTTATTCATCATGTAATCACGTTGTTTATAAGTATTTGGAGAAATCAAACAAAATATGTGTTATTTATTTTCCATTTGTTGCACTTACCGCTACATGACGAATAAAATTTACTGTTTGGTTCTAAGTATTCTTGCTATAACGATCATTTTTGCCGCTTTATGTCATGGAAATTCCAAATCTCAGGTGGTGGCATTTTTTAAATTTCGAAAATGGCCGAATCAGATGAACAATAAACATAGGCATTCTCTATTAAGTCATACATAATATGCAACAAAATTCGCTGCCACCTACAGCACCTATACTTTTTACGTGGAGATAATCAAAAAGAATGTCATCTCTTTGTTTAGTAATATCTCTGGTGGGTTTAAATCACTGTGCAGGTAAAGCACGACGGCTGATAGAGCGTTTCCTGAGCTTTTGAATGATATGCTACTCTAGGCATGAGATGTTTCTGGAGAGGAATGGTGGCAATCTATATCAAAGACATAATATTTTACATTATTACATTATATTTTACAAGCTCACGTTTTTGAGTTTTTTAAAATTTCAACTCCACTTTGATAGGGCGTATCTAGTCGTGAAATTTGATGCAGCAATCAAATTACATACCATTAGAATTTTTTGGACTTTCTCATAGAAAGCTACTTAATTAAGTTCTATTGATCTATCAATCAAAAATGGACCATTATCCGGAGGACCTCCGAAAATCAATGTGGTCTTTAAAAGTTGTGACGCCCAATAACTTGGACACTGTAGGGATTCTGATACTGATTCGTTGGTGGAGTTCATCTATCAAAATATTTCATGGACCTGCGAAGCTTGTACGTGCAACTTTAAACTAAATAAATCAGCCTACATCACGAAAATTGTCGGTGAAAATTTTTATCTC
>JAHZNB010006730.1:0-18895 GCA_027744295.1 Callyntrura guangdongensis | reverse complement strand
GTTACATCTTATGTAAATACTAAAAATATTAAAGATGAATATTACTTTTTTTTGCAACCTTCCGGTACAAGAAAATGTGGCTAATCAACCGGTTCATATTATAATGATGGTTGATGGAATCGTATGTATTGTACGTATAAAAATGTTTGATGAAAGTGAAAGTGAAGACAGTGAAGTTATGAAACAGAAAATAAATGAAAGTGTTGGTAAAGTGTCTTAGTTAGTGTAGCTATATACTATTGTATGACGAATTCATTTGGCTGAGCATCCCACCTAAATTCTAAATTCCATCAGATAAAGCTGTAGAGGCTCTTACAAGTTAGATTTAATTAGAGTTGGCTACTGACTAATTACTTTTGTTTTCGTTTCATGGATTTTACTAGAAAAAAGTTTCACTTTCGTTCATACTACTCCATTATAAAACGATTAAGTCCCAAGAATAGTGGTGGAATACATGCAAGTCTACATTCTACATGCATGTGTTGTCCGCGTGCACACAAATTGTAAATGTATAAGCATTAGGTTACCACACGAAAATGAGTTATGCAAATTGTAAGCATGTAAGTTTTAAGGTACTTTTGTCACCGTGAAGTAGAGGTCGGGCCTAGCTGAGTGGATCAGTTATGGTTTGTCGTACTCACTTTTCATTTTCAAACTGAAAATTTATCCGAATGTGAGCACCAGAAAAAATCCAAAAACGTTTTGGTTTGCTTCAATATTTCAAAGCTGAATTTTCCTGCAAACTGATATAATGTTTTCGGAATTAACAAAATTTCAAGGGAAGGTTTTTCTTGCCTTGTTTGTCCTTTGTCTTGGCTTGGAGTGGATTTTAGTATCCTACAAAGTAACTGAAAAGTTTATTCTCTCAAAAAACTCGGTCATCGGTCCCTCAGATAAACCCAGCACCAGCAACATATGGACACCGGCAGCAATACCGGAGAAAGTAGTCATTGGTCTGGTTAGCTGTCAGCGTAAAAGTGACTCTACTCCTGAAAAGTTCTTTAACGGAATGACAATCATAGAGAAGGCGGTGGTGACAATCAAGTCTATTTTGATTTCTGCCAAATTATATCAGCTACCACGAGTGGAGTTTCACATTTTTGTGGAAAAAGAAGGCGATCCCGCTTGGTTTCATCGACAGCTAGCTAGAAATAATTGGGTAGAGGAAGTGGGAGTGGATGTGTCGATTTATTTTCACTCTGCTGTGGATGCCGTGCCCGATAGATACAAGAAGCACATGGTTTACCACATTCCTTATCGATGTGGCTTTGTCCGCATGTTTTTTTCGGTAAGCCTAGAAACATCAGTAAACTCATCTCTAATTTGCAGCAGTTAACCATTTTTCAATTTTTCCCTCAAGACCGTCTTGTCAGAAGTGGACTCCATCATTTATTTTGATACGGACATGCTCGTCACCGGAAATATTGCGGAGCTGTGGCAACGACTTGGGAAAATGGAGGATGAACAAGTGATCGGCGTGGCGCGTAACTATGAACCGGAAAATCAATATGTGAACATTTTGCCCGGATTTGGGGGTATTTAAAAAATATGATTTAAATCAAAATTAAAAGTTACAAATAATTACTTCTTTATCTGCAGTCTTTCATAGTATATTTCGTATCTATTGTCGTTTGCAGATATTCTTCCGCTTCATGAGCAAGCACCCAAGGCATTAAACAGTGGCATGTTGGTCATGAATTTAACGCGCATGAGAGAACACCGCTGGCAGGAGAGATTTCTTCGTCTTTGGGAGGACTATTACAAAGTTTACGATAACTTGGAGGATCAAAGGACTCTCAACCTTTTTGTATATTTTGACCCCGGTATTTAAATATTTTTTTAAATATTTACTCCGACAGAAGGCAAGATTCGATAATAACTATAATGAAACTAGAAAAAAAAATTAAGTAGCGAAAGCTACTTATTGCGATACGTTTGTCCGTCTGACCGTCCTTGTTTGCTCAAGAATGGAGAGGAATTTTGAAGTTCTGTTTTCACCAATCAATGGCCCATTCAATCTAGTTGTTTAGCTAACCTTTTGACAGTGTTCCGTTATTTAAATCCGTTAAAATATAAATGCATCTTCATTTTTTCAACCTTTCGGACGTTATACCCCAGGAATGCAATCTGATCCAAATATTGTATGCTAATACCTCATGAGACCCTCTATAGATTTACAAAAGCTTGTCCCTGGGTCAAAGATTATATAGAAAAGCGCTGGATCTCAGATGCCTGTTGGGTGATTTTGACCAAATTTTGTAAACGGGATCCATAAGAGGCCCTCTGTAAGTTGGGCTAAAGTTTATATGTCATCGCGGTCAAGGGGCATAAAGAGAAACTATATATGTATATAATTCAAGCACAAAATAGCACATTGGTAATTCTATTTTTGCTATTTGCTCCCGCTACTTCCATATGTCCTTGACTTGGAATGGTTCATTGTAGGTCAGCTTCACCTGATTCCCTGTCAATTCAACATTATGCACACCAACTGTGACCACGGCTGGATATGCCAGCCGGCTTTACAAGATCCCTATGGAATTCAAGTAGTTCACGGAGCTGGAAATC
This sequence comes from Callyntrura guangdongensis, assembly GCA_027744295.1. Lineage (NCBI taxonomy): Eukaryota > Metazoa > Arthropoda > Collembola > Entomobryomorpha > Paronellidae > Callyntrura > Callyntrura guangdongensis. The sequence continues at coordinate 16,327 of JAHZNB010006730.1, read as the reverse complement.
ATTTTCAGGGCAAGGGTCGATTTAAGAATCTCTTTCAGGCGTACCAGAAATTTACCTGGGGTAAAGGTCAAGGTCATAATCACTCAAATTCAGCCGAGCCCATTAAAAAAGTCTTTATGGAAAAGATGTCTCGACCGGTGCGGAAAAGCTATGAGCTGCACAACAGACTGGGGCGGAGTGATGCTCACAAGGCAGACTCAAAATGTTACGGAACACTAAATAGGCTATTGTTCAAAAAATTTGAAAAATTGTTGTAATGATGGGGTAAATTCTGCCCAACTTGTAGTTTCATTGTTAGTGTACTCACAAACCTATTTTCATCCAGCTGATGAATGATTAAAACTTAATTAAATGCATATTTTATATTTTCATTGGATACCTTTAAGAAAAATCTGTTTAAATAATATAAATTTTATAAACATGTTGACGGGTTTACTCTTTGTATTTATTCATAGTAACTATTATTATTAAAGGCGCGCCTAAAAATTGGATATATGTACCATTATGCTATAAGCTCTTCCCACCTCTGAAGATCATTCACAGTTTCGCAGTCGCTTTAAATGTAAATTAATTTGTTGTTTCAATAAAATGCAAACTTTATTAACTCGACATTATTTCATTCTTAACAAAAAGTTTGTACATTAGCCATGCCTCCGGGACCGGACCAAAACAGAAAATTCCTTTGGTGATAAACTGACTCCGATTTCCGGTTCTGTAGTCGGCGCGCTTTCCCCAGGCACCACGGAAAACTGAAAATTTTGCAACAAGATTGCCAAAAATACCGATACTACGTGATTTACCAATTTTATCCCAATGCAAATCCTTTTCCCGTATCCAAAATGAACCACCCGTTTATCCTGCACGAATTCCCCTTTTTCATTAATATAAATGCTCCCTCGGGAATTTGGTAGCCTCTAAAATGCCAATCTTTGGGTGCCAACCGAGGAATCGGTATGGGAACCACGTTAGCCAACCTGTGTGTTTCCAGGATGAACGCCTGAAAATATGGCATCTTTTCAATATCTTCTGGGGTAGGACGCAAATGTCGCGGGACCACCCGGTCAATTTCTTCTCGGCATCGACGCTGCATATCAGGATTACGGATGAAGTAAAGAAGCGCGTAATTTAGAGTGCCGTTGGTGGTTACTGAACCCGTTTGGAAAAGATCTCCTAGCATACTCTGTAATTGTAACTCTGACGTCGTAAAAAATAATTATTACGTGAGAGAAAATTCCAGTACGAGATTTGATATTATTTAAATATTCCGTTTTCATAGTATTGGTTTCTGTTACAGGGAGAGTTTTTAAGCCAATTTCATTGTCATGCCTAAACCAAACTTACTTACAGCTATGGAAAGCCTATCATAGCCTATGAATGAAAAGTTTGTATTTTCCTTGGCAGTATGCAGTCAATAGTAACCCAGACTATGAAATTAGCAATATAAACTCTCATTTCCGCAGGAAACAATTAGTATGGTAGTACCTGTATAAACTGTGTCAGGGTCCTCCCTATTGTCTTCGATCTTTTTTAGGAAAACGTCAATAAAACTGTGTGGCTCTGATGCCCACACCTTGGTCGCCTTTCTTTCCTCCACCAACCGTTTAGTAAAGTCGTTAGATTCCTTGTATCCCCTAATTCTTACATCTTCGTTTAACAACCATGGTAACGCTTTATTAAGTCTTGGCGCCAACATCACTAAAGGATTAACCAGGGTGGTACTCTTGATCACACTTAGACTCAAGTCCACTAATTTTGCCAAATTGGGATCGTCATGAGCGTACCTTTCCCCGGCAACCATGCCCCAAAGTACATTTACCACGGGTACCATGAAAACAGCATTAATTCTCATAGTTCCCCCGTCTCCATTGGATACTCCAGGAATATCTCTAATTTCTTGGAGAAAATCTTGAACCTCTGCTTCCACCACACTTTGCACGCTCAGCTGTTTTCCAAGTCCAAATTCTCTCAAGGTGCGCTGGGTAAATTTACGCATTTCCACCCAGATTTCCGGTTTGCTGACAAAGATAAGGCCAAGCTCCTTGCCAAACGTGCGAGTGCGTGTGAAAATATCGTGGGTCAATTTCAGACTGTATTCATCCAAGGGTGCGAGTTCTGTCAGGATTTCATGAGAAGCTACAACAACTAAAAAAGGGGAGAAATGTGGTCATATATAACTTGTTGGCTTCGTTTTTTTTAAATTTTAATTGCCCAAACGACTACGTAACAGGGGAAGAAGGTGGATGCATTATATTTCGTAATGTTAAATGGGTTCAATCGGAAGGGCATATTCCATTGACCTCATGATTACTACCTCCATAAAACTGCCCAAACTGTATGCTGAAAAATTCTCCAAAGTCCTTGGACCACTGATGGAAACACACCCATGGAGCAGTTGTTTTCAAATGTTTCAAAGATGGTATACTTTTTTGCTGTAGTAACATGATGATGGCTGATGGTATGACGCCAAGGCCAAACGGCCACACAAACGATCCTGTACGTTATTAAATCTCATTACAAAATTTTTGTTAAATATTTATTTTTTACTAGAATCATAAATATATCTGTTTAGCTGGTACCTGGGGGGAGATTCCTGCTGGAAAATTGGATGGACTTGACATAAAAATATCCCAGGATGACCACAAGAATGGCCAATATTTGAAACAGGTATATCACCATGATTACGATTTCTTGTTAGGATTTTTTCTCAAGAAAATATAAAAATATGAGCGTATTTCTTGTACCTTGTTTAAAACTATCAATAAAACTAGACTAGTATTTAGTATTTATATAGTCGTGCACATTTTTTTCTCGTAGCCGTTTCTAGAAAAATCAGTATTTTATTTTTCAAAGAAGCCCTTTTATAGCATAGTATTAAAGTTTATTTTAGCAGGAAACAGACTAAATTATTGTATCTATGCGGTTTACACACGTGAAGTTATTTCATAAATAATACAACGAATTTCTTTCCTTAAGGAATACAATTCAGTAAAACTACTCGTCTCATTATTAAGTGACGAAATCACTTTTTAACTTGATGTTCTCTGTCTATCTGTCCAGACGATACGCAAGAACTGTTGAAATGCTTTTTTCTTCAAAAAGTTTCTCCTACTTTTGACTTTGTAGGTTTATTATTATTAAGTTAAGAAGTCACTTATTAACGTCACGTTATCTGTTTGTGTGTCCGTTAAAACGATAACTCGAAAATGGTTTCGAATTTTGAAGTTCCTATTTCACCAATTCCTCCTCCTTAAGGCTCCCCTGGGAATGATTTTTAACTTCTCTAGGATAGGTGTATCTCTAGTATTTGTGGGCTGGATCGAGGGAAGGTTTTGGAGAGTTTTTTGAACACAAATCAAGTGATTACTTCGTCACTTTGCTACTATTACTTAGAAGGTTTATTGAGTAGTGCAGTGATACGATATCTGATGGATTTGGCATTTCACAATGGAATTGTACAGGAAGAAAGCGTAATCAAAAAACCTTTAATCTGAAATTTCTAGCTAGTAGCTAAGCGCTGCTCGGTTTATTTTCTTTCGGGGAGAGGACTTTAATTGCCTTATTTAAATTAGTGGTCATCGAACTGATTCTTGAATACTGAAAATTAACAATCACGCATATCGTCATTTATATCATCGCATTAACTGTATGTGTCTACAAACACATTCCTGAACTATTTACGCTTTGGTTTTGGTTGTGGTCATGGTTTTTCATAGATTAAGCCAAACATTTTGTTTTCATCATCAATCCGAATATTTTTGGTAAAGTTTGAAATTGAATTGTTTCAAAACATGGGTAAACGTAATTCACGGCACTGTTTGAAAGCTAGATCTATCTAAGTGAAACACTTTGGCGTCACACCATACTATTGGACCATACTATTACTATAGGTGTGCCGTGGATGTACGAAGTCCCAATCCCAATGAAGGCATAAGTAATATAATATAATGGATCATGGTAAACGTTTCGAATGTAACCTCCAACTTCTACTTGTAATTTCAGGTGAACTATAGGCACTTTTAGAACTTGTTAGGGTTTATCCAGCCTCAACAAATTTTGTGGTTAGATAATTTATCCGTTGCAATTGCAATGTGACGTGCCGTGTCTACTAATGTTGTTTAAACTAGTTGTCTACGTTTTTAAACGTATTTACACAAAACAAAATGCATCATATAGATACGTCTAGTTATCAGTTTTTCATCACTGAACAATTATGGTTTTCATATAATTTACAATGAGCTAACCATGAATAATAATTAGTGGCGCAAAGGAAAGAAAAATTGTTGCTGTGCAAAATTTCGTAATGAAATAGAAAGAAAGTAAGGAAAATGATTTGTAAATACGAGCGGTGTTTACAAATAATTTTCCACAATTACTTAAATAACGTTATTAAATAATCTAAATAATCTCGTCATGAAATTAGGCGCATATGTTTGGATAGAGGAGAGTCCTTGCTATTATCATCTGCTAAAAAACTTGGTGCTCAAAACTATTGTGGCCAAGTTTCTTGATGTAGAGAGGTTTTATTTTTTAAAGATGTTGGCATATGCTTCCAAGGTCAATATGTAGGATCTTTCTAGAAAAACTCTCACCTTGTCCCAAAAAAAGGTATTATAACTTGGAAAATGCGGACGACCTTGCAGATGTCTTCAAGATATACCTTGAAAATACCAGGGTTATTCGGAATGTTACGACTCACTTTTGACGACGTTTATCTCATCATAAAATTTTAAGTGCACGCTACTAACCATATCATTCTGTATGAGGTCCACGACTTTTTAACAAAATAATATGTGAGAAATTTGGTGAGTTACGAATCTATATCTGATTTATGACACAACAAACAGGAAATCTCTTACTGCAACAACACAATCGCTCTTATTTTGCTTTGGGCACTTAAATAATGTCATAGGTTACTGATAATTGTGTGCATTTGATTCTCGATAATGATTGAAGTGCTTTAATTGCAGACCTGCTAATGTTTAATAAGATCAGAACCCAAAGACGGTGGTAACCTGAGTATTGACACACATGAGTAATTTTTGTTATCCCTCTGGGAAAATATTGATTGTGAAAGTACTGGTGGTGGTGGGTGACTGGTGAATTATTAACAATAGATTAAATTTTTATTTTTAATCGGAGTTTGAGTCTTTGAAAATATACATAAATAAATTAAATAAATAAAAAGTTCGAGTTCAAGTTAGTTAAAAATAACAAACATATTCCAATATTTCCCCGTTTTATATATTTACTGAAGGTTCCGGATGGTACCTGTAGTAAAGATACGACGGAACCTCATCAAAATAGTTGGAAATTTCCTTCTGATTTTCCTCCACTGACATCGGCCTTGGCGGTCTGAATGAATGCGAGTTGGAGTTTATATAGCTTGCCTCCACACAAGCATCCAACCAAACGTGACTCTCCTCTGTAAGATACTCACTGAAGATATACTTCAGGTCATCATTGTCCTGTGGCCACTTCCACTCTTTTAACACCAACTCAAAAAAGTACTCGTACTTGGAGTTATACAATCTTGGAAATGTTTCCGACTTACGGGAGTGATATGCTTTGTTACAAAAGCCAATCGTGGTCGCCCAAATTTTCCACCAGAGGTCAATCGCAATGTTCAGTTCATAATTGACCTCAGCTCGGTCTTCGTAGAAAAATATTTCTTCAGTTTTTGAGCAAACGATGGCCTTGTTGACAGGGTCCTCTTGGGGGTGCCAGCAGTGCTGCAAATTTTCAGGAAAGTCGCAATATTTTTGAGAATCGGAACGGGGGTCGTTCATGTCGGGTTTGGTTCTAAATTCCTGAATCACCTCCCGCACAAAGCCGACGGACCCCTCGGATTTGGTAATGGCGAGGCTCTTTCCGGGAAGAATGTAACGAGTGCTTAGGTGTGGCATGCTGTCGTTAAAGGTATCCGCCGACCGACGTTTTCTCCTGAGAGCGTATTCCTGTGTGAAAAATTGGTTGTAAAAGGCGCTTTGTCTGTGACCATAGGTCGGATACTCAATGGAGTCCACTGACCGCTTCCGGCGTCTTCTCCGAGTAGATCGGCCGTCTACGGCGGGAATTTTCCACTTTCCCGAGTCCTCACCCACTTCCCACTGGAATTTAATTCCTTTCCCGTTATTTTCATTTTTGGCGAAAGCAGCACACCGTTCTAGTTCCTTGCCAAGGATGATCCAAGTGTCTGATCTTTTGATAAGGTGATCAAATTGACTGCTTGCAGTTTCCGTGACTGATTCACAGCCCGATTCCTTCCTCCCCATTTTTTCCCCGTATGCATGAGCTCTGAGCACGTACCACCCAAAGACGCGAGCGACCGTGTACGCAAAGTCGGGTCGGAACGGCATGCACAAGTGTTGGAAAATTTCTGCTACCTGCTTCAAAATGTCAGACTTCCATTTAAGATGTTCGTTTGAATCCAAGTTGCCCCATTTCGGTAACTTTACTTTCTCTTCATCTGGAATGGGACCGGGGACCTTATCACCGGTATTTGCCCCCGGATTTGGTGCAGGAGCACCTGCCGGTGCTGCGGGTGCTGCAGGTTCCGTCTCTAAGGGCACCAGTTCTAACGCTAGTTCCAACAGTCGATTTCCATTATTCCCGGTGCAGGTACAAGTGCTGTAATCAAAGGTGGTCAGTTTTTGACATTCCCCAGCGACAATTTCGTACGCTGTATTTAAAATTGGGTTAACATTCTGCATGTCTCGAGACGTGGTCATCTCCATCCCACCCGCCTCGTCCATGCAATTTACATCCGTGGGGTCCAGGCTGCACGGCTTGCTGTCTCCATCCAAAGAGACGCCACCAGAAATAGCTTTATCCTCTGACCGCTCATCACCTCCAGACAATCCCCCAGAGTCCTTTCGAAAGCCGTGGGGCGTCCAAACATTGGGATTAAACAAAGAAAAAGGGTCAAATTCTGTATAGTTTGTGTGGGATATCGGTTCTGGCGTCGTTTTGCTCATGGTCAAAATTATGTTTCGGTCGGGGTCCCCATCCGGACAGTCATAAAATTGGTAGTCTCCCTCTTCCAGTGTTTGTTCCCCGTTACGAATTCCATTGGAGTCGTAGCCCCGCTGAAATACTTTGGCGTACCAGGGCTTATCCTCTTCCTTGACGGTCCATTGACAAACTTCTACGGTATCGTTGGCACTGTGTTCGCCTCCCACTTTGACGTGGGTCCCGTCTGGGAGTTTAATGCAGTGAGAGATTTTCGTGTTGGTGAGGATGAAGGACGAATCCTTGACAGTTTTGTCTCGAGTTTTTACGTACTCGTAATTGGTCCCTTTGAACCAGGCGAGTTCGGGCTTGAGGTATGAGTCCTTATTACCAATCAGGAAAACTCCCAAAACCTGCCGACACCCAATAACGGAATTTCATTTAAAAATTTTGTTTGCCACAGTAAATTATCGTAGGCATACTGTCAGGCCTAGTACTCACCAAACGCCCCATCGTGGGCGTGTCCGCCATCATCTCGGGATTAGCCTTGTTCTGATCTTCCTTCATCTTCTTGAGCATGGTAGACGGCACCTTGTTGATCGAAAGACACTGGTGGTTGAACACCTTCAGTTCCGGCTTCAGAAATCGTAGTTCTTCCTGTCCTTCTCCTTCATTGTTCATGTCATGATCTGCACTTGGAAGGCGGGCGTCTGGAGCATTTTGTAGGGCGTCCTTGCTCCCGTCATTTTCACTTCGGAGTTGAGCCTCAGCGTCAATCCTCTCCACACCAGAATACAGTACAGCTCTAACCATTTCATAAAAATAATTTTTATTAAATTTTATTTTCTAATGGATAAAGTTGTTAAATTTCAGAACGTGGGCGGCGGGTGCTTACGGGCCATTAATGCAAAGAAGTACTCTACTCCGAAATCGCAGATCCATAAATCCTGTACTTCGGATGGAGGCGAGGTCTCCTCCATTCTTTTTCTTTTTTATTACTGCATACGGCTGATAAAAGAGTTCTTCGTCACAACTACTGATGGCCAACGCTTTTCTCCCAGGTCCTGGAAAATTGTGGAGGAAGGTGACGAGTAACACTAGTGGAAGTAATAAATTCTCATTGAGCCACATTTTTTGTCACCAGACAATGCTCATTAGTCTTAGGTATAAAACGAATTACAAGTTAGCCTACGATGTCTCGTGTTTTGTTTAAGGACAGTGTTAATTTACAAATTGGTTTATGAATTAAAACGTAATGTTTAAACTTTGACGCTATTATGTAGATTATTGGTAGAACGAGATAAAATTTTTGATGATAAAAGCAAAACGCATAAGATTTCACTTTCTTTAAACAATTGTTCATTGTCCTCAATCTGCAAGATACGTTGTTGCCCTTTGTTCGTGTACAGGTTGTCGTTAAAATTAAAATAACAAAAGTAATTCACCTTTACTGTTATTGTGGCGACAAACAATACCACCAAACATATTGCTAGTTGTCAATGCACTTTCACGTCGCGGTCAAGGTGCAACATAGAGAGAAATACTGAAATTCGAAATAGATTTTTAGTTTTATAATATAATAACATGAGAAAAAGATCTGTGCAAAAGTAGATGGAGTTAAATTATAACGGAAACAATGGATACGTGGAAATAGGTATGTAGACTTCGACAACATCGTAGCCTTTATCCTAAGTTCTTATTTCATTCAGCAATATCCCTTGTGGTGAGTGGTGAATGCAATTTACTCATCATGACTATGGATTAGGCTTTCCAATCAAAGGCGTACCATATTTATAAATTGTGTCACAGTTGGCTCCCATCCCTGCCATAAATTTTTTTTACCATCAGCGCCAATTTAAATTAACACTTCAGCAACCTTTTTTGGGGTTTAAATTGATTCCAAGGTAAAATACTACGGATAAAAAATGGCGAAATAACAAAATGTTGGCTGGATGTATTTTGTTTGCCATGCGAGGCTTGCCAACTGTTCCAAAATTTTTTTTAAAAAACAATAGACTTTCCATGGATTTTTTTTCAGCTATGACAAATTTATAAATATGGTACGCCTTTGTTTCCAATGATATGTGACACTTGACCAACGAGCACAGTAATTTGCTGTCGCCAGGGATATTAATGAATGAAATTGGCTTAAAACTAGTACTGGCATATTCTAGTGTTTGTTTTTCAAAATTGAGTTTGTTTCATGCATCTTTTAATTAACAACGTAACGAAAGGAATCTTGTAATTATAGGAAAATGATTTAATTATAATGGATAACTGCGTAATACATTTGCCTGTGGATTATATTATTCGACTTTTTGGAATATTGTATGTTCCAGGGACCATTTGTAGAATGATAAATGTTGTGTCATTTACAAATAATATATGTAGGTAATAGTAGGTATAATGGTAAGATATGTTCGGATATTATGTTGCTTTCTTCCATTCCAAATCAAACAGTCTAGATAGTAATGCATACACTCTCTACGCATGAATGCGTTCCCAGTGCCCACTAAGCCCACTGCCCAGTTTTGTATGGGTCAAGTGTCAGTTTTTACAGCATTTAGAGTACAAAATATTTGCAGCTTTTAACAAAGTTGTACTTGTCCTATGAATGATCATAAAAGAGTTCTGGTGGTCACGATATGACGATTTTTAAACATTGATTGGACTAAATCACAATTTTGATTCCTTCCCATTGTCAACCAATCAATAATTAAGTTTTTGTGCATATATATATTACACTCGATTATTACCGTAAATTCTCTTATTACCACCGGGGCAAATGTTTTGTATTAACCCCTATTTACAATGGTGGTGTAGTTTCAAATCTCATAAACTCGAAATCGAGTTTTTATCCTCTCAAAACTTCTTGTTATGAAAAAAATGTACAAAAAGTTCGGACTTGGCATCCATATGTATTCCATAGCTTATAAAAAAGTTATAAATTTATAAAGAGAAAGGACTATAATTGAGTAAATATATAACCTTTCTGGAGGTAGACGTTTTTATTGAGAATTTACAGTATTTTACCTGTCTCCAAAAACATCACAAACTGTTTAGTTTGAAGATTGGATTGGAGATAAGTAGAGTTGTTTTCAATGACTGCTGATTATCTAAAACCACGCCAGTTGATATTCTGTTATCATCAAATATTCAATGTCACATAATTTATGTGTACCTACTTTCATTTACAACTGAATATTACCGAAACACTTTTATTTTATTTTATAAACTGTAGGTAAAAAGTTGATGGGAACTGGGAATACGAAAGAGTTTATTTCCAAATGAAATTCAGTTGACGCAGATTCACTAGCAGCAAGCTTTTGACTGATTGGCCTATTTTTTGATGGTACGGTACCCTGACATTTTCAAATGTCAATAATATTTTTGAGTTCCGAGCTCCGTTTTACTGGGCTATTCAATTAATAGTAAACTGGAATATTTTTATAATCTCTTGGTTGAAAAGTTAGAAGATGGAGGATCAACTGATTGGATCTAGCGGTATATTTTTTTTTTAAATTTTGTACCCTGCACCAAATATTTTCGAATATTAAAGAAATCATAACACATCTATCTGGTGTTAAGAGTGCACTTCTGCCCGAATCGTAACCGTGATTCAATCTGCAGCCACGTCCTCTCGTGTCCGGGACAGTTGGACGGACCTTGCCAGGAGCCTTGACGTTACTGTTGACACGATAACCGCGTTAAGAAGGCAAATGTTGTTCGGTACCAAAAACCACTGGAATGCTCTTTACGAAGTGCTGGAGGATTGGTCCAAGAGAAACCCTAAACGAGTCACCATTGGGGATTTAGTCAAGAAAATGCAGGAATGTGAATGGAATGAAATTGCGGGTAAGGGTCAAGACAAGATCGCAAGAGTCCAGTCAGGTTTCTTTATTCATGTTGTTGTAGGAAAGTAAGAAGTCATATGACATGCTCGAATAAAATGCACACTCCTAATTAAGGATTTTAAAAATTGCAGATGTCGTGCAACGAAAATTTATAACTGCAACAGATGCCTAGATATTACTGAGCCACCTGCATGTCCGGAGTCCGGCCGGAGATGGTGTTGTTGGCTCCCTGATTGAAAGAATCTTTTATGGCAAATGTTGAAACCAATTAACACATATGTCATAATACATCCTGATTAAAAACCATATGTAATTTTTTGTTATTTTTTTGTGTTGGCTCCTCTAATTTTCTTATTTCTATTCGGGGGTGTATAAGTATTTTTTTCAAGTTGTACTGAGCTACAAAGTTTGGTGTAAGTTCCAGATTTCAAGTTTTTTTCGTGAATTTGTATTTGATGCACAATTTGTTTGTATTTACAATGTACAATTTGGACTATTGGTTTGTTACAACAAGCAATACTAAACCAAAAAAATCATCATCATAATTCTAAAGTTCATTTTCATTTGAGATGCACGGCATGATTGAAAAATTAGTTCATTCAATAAATACAATAGCCCTGAACAACTTTTCATTGATAATTTCCCCAAGCTGCCAAAATAACAAGGTTGAAAGTATACAGTACGCAATTATTATAGTGTCTTGTGTACTTGGAAATTAATCGCAACAACCCTTCTGGCGATAGAATAATTACTAATTATTTACGATGACAAAAGGCAACACACATACCGAGGGACATGATTACTACTGAGCACAACGTTGTACGTGTAATTTGCATTGATGATGCATTCTGATGATGAAAATGTGTGGGGCAGTGGCAATGGGCTTTGGAATCTACATATCGACATAACCAGCTCAACTAATTACTTTTTGTTAGCTTGTTCGATTTCTGTCAAAGAGCAACACAATGACACACATGCATTCATCATCTATCCATGTAGGTAGGTACATATCTGAAAGTATATGGTATGTGCGGAAACGTGTGCAAAGCTCATCCTAACACTACACAGAACACAGAACAGCAATGCAATGAAATGTAGTAATGCTTGTTTTGCTGTTCAAACAAACTGCACGTCATTTTATATTACCTTCACGTGAAGTCTTATGGACTAATGATGTTAAATGCCATCGGATTCGACTCATCGATTTACCATTAATATCAGTATCGTCATAAAACCATAATTATACCTATCAAAATACAGTTCTCTGAAACAGTGATGCAATGTGATGATTTGTCAGGAAAGTGCATACATGACAAATTTGAAATTGTGAGTGCTTTACATATACGTTTGTTCAATGTTTTACGTGGGAAATTAATTTCCGAACCCGACCCCGACCAAAGTTGGATTTTTGAGTTAATATGTTTTAAATCCAGATGGTATAATAAATCAAACAATAAATTTCCCCACGAAGACTTGCAGCTGAACAAACGTAAGAAAATTATTTAATACATATGCATAGGCTATTATTTCGTTTCGCTTGACAGTGACAGTTTTTCAGTTTGCCCACCTAAACTACATGTACATTTACTTTTGCCAGTGGAAGTTCATGGACTCTACGCAAAATATGAAACGGAAAAAGTAAAAGACTCGTAAAACCGATGAAGGAGAGGCGGAAACTGTTTGTGGCAAGCAGAATTACGAGCATGTTAAAAAACATGGCAAAATTATGTTTGCCGTACCAACATATGGAAGTAATTGTTTACATAACCTACACAAAGGGTATTGTATCGTTATCTCTGACGAGAAGGACTCTCTGCTTATTCTTGTTCCTATCGCTTACAAGTAAAGATTTCGAAGTGGTGAACCGCTGCTGTAATTAAAATAGTTATCATACATTTATCAAATTTAACGGTTCTGACAAAAAAATTGGGTGATTTTTTCTTCAATTTTTTAAAATATAAATTTTCTTAATTTTCACTCTGATGTAAGACAACGAGTACCTGAAGACTTTTGGTTCTGGTGTGTAAAAATATGCATACAAATCACGCAAAAGCAATCCAAAACATGAAACTTAGAAAGAAATCTAAATTACACTAAAATTATATCACACTAATACTCCCACTCGTCCATCTACTATATATAAAACTACTCTTTCATTAGCATGGCTAAATTCATTGTCTTCCAAAATGTATCTGCTGCAATCAGTTTAACTACTCCAGTGACTAACCACGTTAGTTCCCTCACTTGTTAGTATTTGTGCTTTTTCCTCATATTCATGTATGTACATCACAGCTCACAGCTCTTTCCGAAATTTATTTCCCTTTTCCTGTCATTATTACAAGCTTCTCTCTTTTCTCTGCTACACGCATTTTGTTGGTTTTCTTAGTCCGTGCTCATTATACATATTTTCTTTGAAAACAGTCGACATGGCATTCAACGTAGCCCATTTCCAGTATACTCATTATAATGTGTACTAGTGTCAAAGCTCTTCTTCCTTCTGGTTATGAGTACTACTCACTCCTTCCTTACCATGTCCATTTATTGTTAGTAATCCCGATGATCTCCAACGTTCCATTTTTCTCCTTCATGCTCATTTTCCTCAATCCAGCTCAGCAGTATTATCCCTCCACAGCAAACACTTTCTATATCCAGTTTTTTATGACTGCTGTAAAAACGAAATAGCCAAAAAAAAGTTTATTTTCGCTGTCGCTACCATAACAGTATAGCCGTATAACTCGGGGTTTCACTGTTAAACAAGAAGATAATGTTTCAATAGGGAAAAGATGACGAGGACGCTGTCAACAGGGTAGGTACCAAATTGTGCATGACTGTGAGTAATTCTCCCACAACAACTACTACCACTAAACATTATGATCATCATCATGACTACAGCTTCTACCTATTCTTCTTTTTTTCATTTACACATTTACACACGCTCGCTGTCTGGACTCTCTCCGGCTTGTCGTCTAGATTTCGCTCGTTTTTACTCAAGAAGTAATACAATGCATGGTCCGCTGACTTACTTGTCCTTGACGAATTTGCTGGCAGACGAAAAAGTTTTTTGGACTATCGAATCGATTTTATGGAGAGATACATACATTGAGTTTTGCAGATACGTACAAACAGCGTTATATTTCTACATTCCTTATTATTCCTTTCCGTACAAATACATACACGACTTGTTAACATCATCGTCTTCTCTGCCGTCGCCGTCATCATCATCCTCCTCCTCCTCAACGCCGTCGTCACCATTCCTCGTTTTCCTTTTTGCCTAATGGAAACGGTCTGTTTGTTTGCCAGCTTCTAACTATCTGCAACTCTGCTTGTTCTCTTCACTGACTCATCCACCAGAATAATCTTGCCTCATAACACGCAGCATACAGCAATTTTTTCTATAAAATATCCACAAGGACGGTACTGTTGCCACAGAGTGAGAGAGAGAGAGAGGATAGTCATCGTCGTCACCTAAAGTACAGTATAATAACCACGGAGGAGAGTGCTATATTGCTAGCAGCAATAAACACACCGCCAGTCCCAAACTCAAGAAACTCTCAGATAGTCAGTTCTTGTCAGCTCTCTGGTGAAGATCATTAAATAGTCGACTCGCTCTCACTTTCTTACCATCAAAGCCATTTCTTCTCTGGCTGTCAATTAGGCACGTCAACTACTTTTGTAGTACAAAACCAAAAGCACTTTTCAAAATTTTTATTGATTAGTAAAATCGGAACAAGAAATCAGTGTCCAAAATGTCCAAAGTTTTTATTCCGTTGAAAGACTGTCCCTGTCCCTTGTGCACCAAGGTAAGTGATCAATTACTGTTTGCAATAATAATAAAAAGTTGTACGATTATTCATACGTGTGATATGGTGGTGGTGGCAGTGTTGTATTGAGATTTATCAGGACTGTAGCTGTGTACGCCATTTCCGGTTTGTGTTAGATGTGTCATTCGATTCAAATTTACTGTAACGTTTTTTCATAACGTTTTTGTTGTTACGGCGTTGGGGAATATTGTTACAGAAAAATATAAATACCGGCTTGCTATCGATTTAGCTTAGCACGAATGACAAATACAGTGTATGCTGGCCTACGCCCTATTGGGCAAATAGATGTGGAAATGAGCACATCAATTTGCGGCCGTATATCACTGTTTAAAAGCCATGTTGTAGGGCTCGCTGTGTATTAGTATATAAATGTTCGCGATGGGGAGGAAGAAAGGACTTTTTAAATTTCGTGTTTGATGTTTTTTGGGAACGGCGTAGTGGAGTTATTGGAAATTTCAAGATTTTATTTTGATTTCTGTTTCTTTTATTTGTTTTTTTGACCAGAACGTTCCTACGGTGCGCGCCGTCGACAACTTTGACGCCGAGGCAGATGCCAACGCCCTCAAGCAAGCGATGCGAGGATGGGGCTGTAACAACGACGAGGTTATCAATATTCTCGCCAAGAGAAATTCCAACCAGCGGGAGAGAATTGAAGATGCGTACAAAAACATGTTCGGCAAAGACTTGACCGATGACTTAAAAGATGAGCTGGGAGGAAATTTCGAAAGGGTTGGTTGAAGTCTCCTCACCTTTGTTATGCTTTTTCCTCAAGTTGCATTAGATACCTTGATATCAATGTTCAATGTATTTTGAAAGCATCACCGTACTAATCATCTTCCTTTGCTTACTCTAAGGTTGTGGTTGCTCTCATGAATCCCTGGCCACAGTTTTCCGCCCGGGCGATTAAGAAGGCTTGCGAAGGTCTAGGCACTTCCGAGGAAATCCTGATTGATATTCTTTGTACCGCTAACAACTGTCAAATTAAGATGATTGATGAGGCCTTCAAGGAAAGTAAGTGTTTTGGGGAATTCGAATATACCACAGTAACCATAGAGCAAACATATTGCCGTGGAACTCCCAATTTAACCAACATTTTTTGAGGGAAAATACCCCACAAATACTGACCATGATGAGTCAGCATGACATATGACATCAATGATATTATGCGCATAAATGATTGACAATTTGTAAAAATTGTTACGCATAACCCTTACACATATGTGGTTGGATTCAATGTACCAATTATTTGGATTAATGCTTTTGGAAAATGTTACGTGGACAATTTTTATTAGTCATCCTGATATAATATTTTTTATCGGTTTTCCTTGAACAGTGTACGGAGAATCTGTGGAATCTGTATTGGAAAATGAGCTCAGTGATGATTTCAAACACATGATGGTCGCGATGGGTTAGTTATTTATACTTAATATGCTTTTCATTAGGTTACTTTAATTAAAAGTCCATCTATGATTATAAATCTCTTAAATGTACTTGAGACAATAAACCCACTATTATTATTATAGCTCAGGGAAATCGCCACGAAGATGAAACTGTCAACATGGAAAAGGCCAAGGCAGATGCTGCGGCTTTGCATGAAGCTGGTATGTGGAACAAAATATGTGTGAAAACAGATGCCATGTAACTCTGTTACGGGGTGGAATGTTGACCAACGATTTTTATTTTTTACAGGAGAATTAAAAATGG
>JAHZNB010006729.1:0-13436 GCA_027744295.1 Callyntrura guangdongensis | reverse complement strand
CTGTTTGTTGTTGACTGTTCTGTGAAGAAGCAACTGTGGCAATAACATTGCTTGTATTGCAATCATGCCAAGAGCTTCTTCTTTAAGCAGGTTAATTGATGGTAGTGCACAAAATCGGTACACTACAAATACTTTATTGCTGCGCACCGTCAAGCCAAAAGTTTCTTTTGTGTAGAGTAAAGCACTGCTAAAAATATAATTCGTTGGTATGCAAGCCTTTTGCAAAACAAATTTCTCCATTGCATTCGTCAGTCAGACAGAGAAGTACACTCGGTAGTCTCAACAGAAGCTGCGATTTAGGATAAGAACAAACACGATGCCCTGGGAAAAGTTGCATCCTAACATAATTAGGCGACATTGAGCGTCATTTTCGTAGGCATCAACTTACTGTGTGTTGAAGATGTGTCTTGGTATACATGCATGTACACACACACCTAGGTAGTTGGGCGATGCTCACTCATTCACAATCGCTATTTATCACTCTCGTCGGTTTGAAGAATGGACTACTTGTATTGTTTGGCATGTCATGGCATGTCGATCACAGGCCTTTGGGGTTTTTATGAAAACTTGCACATGGCAGTGGTGGTATGCGTTCTATTCATATTTTGGACGGATGGATGGATGTATACAATTTTTCAATATATCCATTAATTGGCATCCCAAGAAGAGCTATTTTGTAGGTTCATATTTTTTAAAATTGACAATAAGACTATATGTTGGTACTCTAATAAGATGAAATGTCAGGGAATAATGCATTCTTTGAAAAATGTTTTACAATAAGTATGATAATAGTAGTGCCAAGCCAGAAACAAGAATAAGACAATATAATAATAATGTAACAATTTTGAATGTCTTGAGTTGAAGGGGAAAATAAAATCATAAAAAAATCAGGTAGAGAATGCAGCGCACAGAAGCTGGTTAATAAGTTTTTTGCTGAAAGCAAAAGGCAAGGTAATAAGGAGCAAAACATAATCACAGGAGCAGAAACACTAAATAAATTGAATATCGAGCTCTTAATTGGACTAGTTGCTCCAAGCTAACATAATTCTACACAAAGATCATACTGCTTGCCCAATATTTTGTCGAAAAAAATAAAAATATGAGCTTATACTTTTATGTACTCATACACTTGCAATATTAACGTATCCGATGATGCTAAACGCAACAGGATATTTGTGCTGCAGGTGCATCTCTCTCTGTGTGCCATTGAATCACTGTATTTTATTAAGAGCTTTTTCCTTTAAGGAGCTTTACTCTGTGGAAAAGTTATCTGGTACGATCAGTAGATAGTTATAATAAAGGAACGTCGGCCAAGGGGATAAAAACGGTTTGGTGCCTGCTTGCTCGCTACTTTTCAGCAGAAGTCAACAAGATGGACAGAAAAAAAGTCCTAGACAAGACAGCTTACAATATTGTATCGTTATTTGTTTTTATTACATATAAGGAGGAGGACGAATAATAAGAAACAGGGCACATGACGGCGATGGCGATCATTATTGTTATTACATCTCTACGAGAAATGAAGAATGGGGTAAAAAACCAGTTGATTTTGACGAAAAACTGGAAATTCTCTATTTATGACAATACCCGTGTATATCTACGCAATGCATAATAATTTCTACGGGTAAAGAGAAAGAGAGAGAGAGATACGATGGATTTACCAGATTGCCTTCTGCTGCGATGTGGGTTGTTTATGGACCAAACAAGCATACAACAATGAAATAGGAGTTGTTCGAAGCAAAGGAAAACAGCAATAATTATTACTTTAAGCTTGTTCTTGATTTCAGCACAGCAACATAATATATTTTTTCCCGAATTTTCGTGAACAAAGTTTTTTTTTCTCTTTTCAAGACAAAAAGAATCATGCTACGTATAAAGAATTTATTGCACTCTCAGAAGGCGCGTTTCATACAGCTCTAACACTTGACTATATATGCATATAATTTTTCTGGTAAAGTGTATATGTAGCTATGCAGGATTGTATGTAAGTATGGCATGACACACCACAAGGTTGTAAATTATCTGACGTGACTGAGTGATGCGTTTTTGTGGAAAAGGGAAGGAAAAACGGTAAAAATTCGTCATGAAATCCTTATATCCTACTAAAGTGCCTTGTGCACTGCTAACTGTCATTCTGTATACTACTGAACTGACTGCACACTTATCGTCATGTAGGATTGTAGGAATGAATATATAAACTTTGAGGGTAAAAAGCGCGCGTCGTATAACCGTGGTTATGTGTACATATTGTCGTCGTCGTCGTCGCTAGCTAACTTTGGCTCACGTTTATTTGTCAGTGTGACTGCCCGCTGATATTGCTACTATATGTCAACATGCGTGGCTTTTCATGGCAGCCACATTAAAGTCATTAATTTATTACAGCAAAAAAAGGAGGACTGCTTTTTTATTTACGAAAAAGTTATGTTTCAAAATAAAATATAGAATAGAATAAACTGATTATAAGAAGAACAGAAGGAGTCTAATAAATGCGGAATAACATGGCTAGTTTTGGTCGTAGAGAGATGGTATATGTGTACGTGTCGTTTTAGATGCGCGCGTGTACGTACGGTACGGTATACAGTGTATAAAATGGTTAGCGTTATTGGCTAATGATTTTATCATAGTTGTCATCAGTAAAGAAACTTTATGTATTAGAAAAGACCTATTATTACCCTAGAATAACGAATGTATAATTTCTCGCATCAAGAAATCAAGTTGATGATTTCTTTCAAACAACAAATCCCCCACAAGTAGAAATCTGGTTTATGTGACATCATCATAGGAAACAAAGCAAAGTAATATCCGTAAATATGTGTGCACCTTGCAGCACTTTTAAGATTTTGGCTCGTTTACAAATTCATATAGTGCACATTTTGGACCGCGACCTCCCATAAATTGAATAGCAGTTAAAAGTCAATTGGCTCAACAATACAGTAATTTATGTGAATTTAATGCACATGCAAATTAATTTTCAGCGCCATCAATTAAAATAATGCTTCGCGTCAAATCACCACACATTATTTAATATTGACACACACACACGTTAGTCGTTAGGCGTCTTGTCGATGATTATTGACAATATGAAATGTACCCATCCTGAGATGTTTTTTAGGATAGGTGAAGCTAATAATTTTCTTCCTCCGCTTTTATTTTTAATTTTACAGTATTTTTGCATATACATAAAGTTGGGGATATCGCTTAACATTTTCCACAATGGATGTACCATGTACACAAAGAGTCATAATATTGTGAACTTCGCTGACCATTTTCTGATCATATGACGATGATAATAATATGAAGGACCCACTTCGCATCCGCCCGTAAGAGTTTGTTTACATACGTATACTCTCAATCAAAATTGTTATTACTGTTATTATCCAAACAGGTATACTATCATCAGCACCAATTGCTTCAACAAAGAGAGGGATAGGTGCACCGTGTGCTCCTCTAAAAAATTAATTCATAAAGAGTAGTGGTAATATAAGAAAGTAATAATAATTAATAAAAATTACGCTTCAAGGCACATTATTCGTTATTTACTACCAATGAATGCTCGTTTTACGGTGGCGGCGATGATGGCGAACGTATTCAAATTACACA
This sequence comes from Callyntrura guangdongensis, assembly GCA_027744295.1. Lineage (NCBI taxonomy): Eukaryota > Metazoa > Arthropoda > Collembola > Entomobryomorpha > Paronellidae > Callyntrura > Callyntrura guangdongensis. The sequence continues at coordinate 9,836 of JAHZNB010006729.1, read as the reverse complement.
CATATTATACGCATGTATTTATATACCTGAAATATTGCTGCGAACAGTGGCAATTTGGCCGAGTCCTAGTCGTTAAATATTGATATTAATAATAATAATTTCTACGATACTTCGACTAAAAGCTAAAGCATACTTTGTTTTTGTTCACTACAAAACTACTATATACACAACAACCTTCTTCTGAGCTTCCTTTATACATTTTTGTCGGCTGGTTGGGCTCATCGTCGTTTCTGGCATGACAGCTTTTTTTGTGGCTCATTTTCATAATATGACTGTGTTGCCACTTGAATACTTTTGTTGAATGAGCAGAAAACTTGTACACAATATACGAAGCCAAACAATATACCTAAGTAGTATAATAGGTAGGTATGTTGTGGACTGAATGGAAGGATTTTTTTATTTTCTAGTCGTCGTTTCATGAACAAGTACTTTACAACCTTTCAGAACTCATTTTCATAATATGAAATATAACATGTCGACTAATAATAATTTTAGTTGCAATTTTCTACGCCACCACTTCTGTTTGATTTAGTCTTCTTTATTGATCTCACTATACAAGTTTTTAAAAAAATGCAACACCAGCAGTCAGAAGCGTCTACCGTATTACCCCTATGGACTTTGAAAACGTTAGTCATCTTGGTGTTCACTGTTGTTCAATGTTGACACTTTTTCTTTTGAATCATGCATACGACACCAGATAGGTACGTACAAACACCTGTACAATAAACGACGCTTTCAACGCTGCATGTTACTACAGGTGCGTTTTTGAATGAGGTGTGATAGTGAAAGGTATTATTTGAGTTGTCTAAAAATGCGTACTCTTTAAAACCCAAATATGGTATAGGCATCGATAAAATGTTGATAAGATCATCATTTTATATCTTAACAAGATAGTGTTGGCGGGATGAAAATTTGATGACAAGATCATGATCTGGAGTATAATTACTTTGACATAAATTATCGTTGAAAATTCTCCATTAACGTCCTTAATACATCTCGTCTGCAATAATAAATTGCATTAATGGCGAGTACAATACAGGCTCTTTCCTCCCGTCACGTTCACAATTTCATTTCATTCATTTCAACATGTTCACATTACATACACTAATCATGTTTATTTATTTCGTACCTTCGTTGTCTTCAGCAAGGTAAGACTGGCTGGCTGTCTCTTTTGTCCCTGCTAAAACTAATGTTTTTGTAGCCCTGTATTCAAGAAAAGAAACTGGTGATTGGACGTGACAAGGCTAAAATGAACTAAATCATGTGGTTGTTACCACACTCAACGCCATTTTCAACGCACGTAGGGTCCTGTTACAGCAACGACATCGATAAAAGAGCATATTATATTATGGGGGCATCCTGTTTATGGAAAGTTTTATGTAAAAAAATGAGAATATTGACCACATAGTAAATCGACCTGTATTTTACTACGTAATCAAACGCCTCACCTTTCAACCATTTTTTTAAAAAAGATTGACATATGACTTAGCACGATAATTAGCTGCGAGTTCATCAGGTACGCACATTTATTGTTTTCATCACACGGACAGCCTAGAAGGATCGTACTTTTTTTTGCAATTGTGCGCTTTCTTTCTTGATACAGAAGATAAAGTTTTCATTTTATACACCAGCCTAATTTAATATTTAGCAGCAGGTAACAAAACGTCTTTGCGTAGATGGTTTAACACTTGAATAAGTAATACAGTATAAGTGTGCATAACCATGTAAAAATTTCTAATGCACCTATACTTATTTATTGTAGTCATTATGATTATAGTTCAGCCATCTGTCTTGAAACGTTAGCTCGTGTGACGATTGATTGGTGGGTGCCTATTTGCTACAATAACGTGAACTGGCAGATCTACCATATAACTATAACTTCAAGCAAGCTTAAGAAGATTAAAGTCTTCCTGATAGTAAATTTTCTTTTCTTGGCATTTGATATATCTAATTTATTTATTGTCATGAAATAGTGGTTTGATGTATTTCGTTGGTTGGGCTAAAAAAGCAGCTATTTACACGGCATCACCGTCCGTCGTGGGCAGATAGTTATAGTAAGAATGTGTACATACTTATAATATGTTCTGTTATCCCCATCAATAACATGCTTGTAAAATGTATTCTTGTATATGTAATAATGTAATGTAGTTGTATACCCAAGTGTAACAAACAGCAATAATGATAGCAGCATGTACCAAGAAAGATCACAAATTCTTTCCTAAATCATTTCCAATCTGTAACAAGAATAGCAAAATCATCATTTACATACATGCCCAAACTTCATAATATGATTTGTATCCTCCATCTTGAATTTTCTTCGAAAATATATATATATATTTAGGTACATGCATCATTTACTCTCACAAACGTAACAATGCCTTGTTATTCTGCAATTTCGAGTGATACCGTTCTTTTGGGCCCCCTCTGAGCACTTCTTCCAATTTCTTCCTTTTATGCTAATGCTTTCTCATCTATGCATCCTAATTTTCAGAGTCCATACGTTATTATTCGTGAATTGCAGTATTATCAAGCAAGTAGAAAAAAACGCGAACCAGACCGCGGTCAGAATGAAATTGCTCTTGAGTTTGCATAAATTCTGTAATTTCCGCTCACGACTAAACTTTTTTTTATAAGGCATGCAATATAGAATACAGCCATCCGAAAAGAAATCAAACTTTTTTGAAATAAGAAAAACTTTAGCGTACAAGAAAAAAGTAAGCTCAGGTAAAAGTTTATCAGTTCACGAGATACGCTGTTGCTCTGAATGTTAGGATAGAAGTAGTACAATGTAAATACAAGTTTACCTATCCGTGCATTTATAATACCTGCTTATTTCTGTTTCACGCAAACGTCTGCATACAAGTACGTATAGGTAGTACGAAGAAACCAAGAGGAACTTTTTACATAACGCGTTGCCTTCATTTATACGTAACTTTAAGAATTAATCCACGTGTCAACAATAAGTTGACGAGTGGTTGTGGCTTTTCTGGTCGTACTTCTTGGTTGATTTTGTAATAACGATGATCCTGCTGATGCCACATGATAATGACATCGTTGAATGGTTTCATAAACCATTCTTACACATCTCACACACTCACAAAAAGTGAGTAGTAAGCAAGTCACATTTTTTTCTTCATGGAACAAATAACTACATCATGTTGCTCATCTTTCTTTCTTACCTACATGACGCTTGAACGCTGTACACACACAAAGTATTACTTTACCATGCGTGTTTATATTTATGTGTGCACAATAAAATGTTGCGTTTTCTTGAGGTACGTGTGGGAATGAAAATTGCTTGCATGATTGTAGTTGATTTGGTTGTAATTGGTTGCTTGCGGCCTAATTAGGCAGACCATCAAGCGTCTCATCATCCTGATTTGTGTAAGGCACACTGAAAACAAGGGAAAGTAAAGTGGTTGCAGCTCTACACATACCTCCGTCTTATCATTCTACTTCGGTGGTGGCAGGGTGCACAGAAAATGTTATAATGCACCGAGATATTTTACTTTAGATATTATTATTATTCCTCTTCTGTTTATTACATCCTGATTGTTTCATGCAATAATGATATTACTGTGATTACCGTTAAACCGACCGTCGTGTAGTGTGGATGAATGAACGGATCCAATTCTTCCTATCCTTTGAATTAAGCCTACACAGAGGGAAATAAATATGAGGGGTCAATGTGGCTGGTACAATGTTGTTCATTCCATTTGACAGGAAAAATGTATTAGACGAAACCATGTGAAAATTCTTTCAAGATGCTTTTACACAAAGACGTGTGTAGCATATAGCTTGCCGGCGTGTAGCCTGTTATAGAAAGTGCATCCCATATACAATGCCTGCTCACATCACGTCCATAATAACACAATGTGATTTTTTTTTGTTAAAAAGAGTAATAATATTCCACTTGAAGAACACGCCATCAAACTTTATACTTCACGCATACTTTTTTAATATTGCCAAGCCCTCTCAAAGTCAAACGTTTCCACCATGCACCTCGTTGCCGCTGCGTCGTCTTAATAAACATTTTTGTGTGCTGGCCAGCATCACATTCTATTCATATCCACATAATAAGACTGAAAAAATTCACATTTCATTACATGGTGCACTATACGGACGTCAAGTGCTCTTAAAAGCAGCACCGCAGGTTGTCGAAATCTCATAAGTCACGCTAATCTCAATCGGGCTGACTATAGTTGCGCTGACTGAGCGACATAATAATGTGGAACAGATAGAATGTTATGCTTACTACAACTCAACACTGGGAAACTGGTCAGGTAAAAGGAAAAACACGGAACACAGTGGTGGTGGTGGTGGAATCTTGTAAAGCTGTAGTTATTTCTCACTATTACTAAACAATGTTTTCATCCGACTCATTGTTGATATTTGTATAGTAAATTATTATAAAAGAGGTGATTCATCCCAATGTGATTTTAAATAATGAAACACAATCAGTTCACAACAGAGGGAGTTGTAAAATGAACTGTGTGGAAAATACTGAAAGATGTAGATGGAAGTGTAAATCACATTATTTTACAGTAAATGAAATACTGAAAGAAAATTATGCACTGATATACAATACCCCATGTCATAAGCATTCAAAATCGATTAAAAAATGACGTGTGCTGTTTTTGGATCAGTTTTTGTAGCTTTTTCCTTTTTCAAACTTGCAAAAACTTGGAATTTCTCTTGTTTTTAAGTAGCTTATTGAAGTGAGTTGATAATTATTACTATTACCATACGATGAGGTATACATTCCAAGCTATTGCATCCGGTAAACATCACAAAAATCAAATTAAATCAAAATCAAATCTTGCACGCCACAAACACTGTAATTTTATCGAAAACCAGGAATGAACTCAAACTGGGTAACCTTTCAACTTGAAACCTATAATTTCTTTCGCTTCATATTTACTCACATATTTCTTCTAATTGAGCTGCTTTGAACACACTTTCTACGGCTAGCGAATCGCTGGAAGATGGCAATCTTACCTTAAAAAGTAATAATATTGAAAACACAAGCAAGTAGATAAACTCCACTGCTGACGAGAAAAGGGTCATTTGGGGAGAAAAACGAAACGCAATGATTCGTGCAGAATAATAAATTCTTGCAGTTATGTGTATCTACAATTTTTTAGGTAAAGGAAAAGTCGACGATTCCACAGCAGATAGGTGTACGATTTAACTACTCATTCATTATCGTATAGTTGTGGGCAGGCATTTATACATCATCTAATTTTTTGTACGCATGCAATGCAATAATGCGCGAGTGATCTACTCATGAAACACGTTATATATACGATTTTAGTAGTATAAACGGAACCATCTTTCTCTTCTGTATGGGAGCAATGGCATCACAATTAGGTGGTGAAAAAAGGTGGACGAAAAATGAAATACCAAATAAATTGAATAACAAGATGAGAGTAACTTTTTTGTTATACAACCACGCGGCATCATCATAAGTCCCAACTTTTTTGTGCGTTGTTGTATCTTTCTTTAATTTGAGCCAGTCGGAAAGCAATCCAGATGAGTTCAACAGTTTCAACGCAAAATACTGTAGTTAGTTCGTGTAGATGAGCTTTTATTTTTTCCCTTGTAGCTTTGAACGACGACGTTACTGTTGAAGTGTCAGAGTGGGTTGGCTCGCTGACTGCTGTGCTGTTTGTTGTGAAGCCATGAAGTATGATTGATAGGGAACAGGTGAAACATGCGAGAGAGAGTAGAAAATCATACTGCCACTATATGGTCTGCGCATGAAATAAGTGCAGGTGTACTGTTTAGCTTACAAGTTCTACAAAAAGTATATTGTTGTGTGGTAAGATGTTACATTATGTGCACACCTACCAACGATTTTCCAAAATCCGTGAAAGCAATCCAAGCTGGTAAATACATAGCATACCCATACCAATTTTTTTTTCTTTGTGAGCATATCTTGTCAAGAAAATATCTTTTCGTGATTATACGTAAAAGAGCGAAAATGGTTTTTCTTGTATTATACTTTGTTTCACACATTGTATTGTTATTATTCTCTTTTTTTCTTCAAGAAAATCGTGATTTGTTGTAGGTTTTACAACGGCAATCAGATCTGTTTCTTTACCCTCGTCGCCTTTGTCTGAATAATACGTTCGTTCACTGACTCTCTGTAAAGAAATATATAACATCTCAAATAAAATCCTTGTACTATTGACTAGATAAAACGACCGCCTCACCATCACGTCATTTATTCCCTTTAATTTGCAATTTTACCAGTGAAAAACTGTAATAATCAGAATAATGCGCGTGTTATTAGATCACAAAATCATTCATCTCCATATACATTTTATTTGCCTAAAACATTTTATGACGGCCTGTAAATCAAGTTGCTGCATGCAAGGCTCGCATGTACGTATTACTAAAAAATGTAGCCCTTTTCAGGAATTTCATGATGAAAAGAAAACAGGAACGGATGACTGCCAAGTCCGTCCTTGCAATTTCTTTCTTGATATTTGATTGCATCTAAATAACACACCAGTTAATGTTTACAGTTTACATTTTTTGAAGATGGAGGTAGACCATAGACCTACATTGCTACGTCTATTGACTGTAATATAACAAGGGTAATAATAACACATTTATATACTGTGCTTTACCAGTTTACAACATTTGTATATAATATACATTGAATGAACGCAGTTTTGTTTATTATTTTTGTGCAAAAAAGGCTGTGACGCGTCACACCACAAGAATATCCATATAATATATACTCTCTACAAATAAGTTGCAACTAAAACTTGTATGAAGTAAGAGTATAATAAAAGAGTAAACGAACATAAGTGCTTAAACTACAATTATTCGGTTGGAAATGCGTGAAAAATTTCAAAAGTCAGTGGTTCTCGTAAAAGCTGTATTTCATTTTTATTACATCTCCAATATTTCAATAAACCTTTCAAAATGAAGGGTAATAATAATAATATAATGATACGGGAGAAAAATGAAACAGTTAACAATATAACAACGAAGAAAGAAGGAGATATGTAGCACACAATGTCTACATACTATACATCATCATCATCACATACACAAAAGTTTATACACAACAACAACACAAGAGCGTGGAGAAAGAGATAAAATCAATGATAATAAATTGGTACGGTACTCACCTTTGAAATCTAGTTTAGTTCAATATTTTAGAACAATGTACGTACTAATAGCTCAATGTTAACAAAACCACCTTCTCTCAGAGTCGTCTCATTCTCTCCAACTCATTCTTGGCAAGATTATCTCTTTTTTTCTTTGTGCACTTTTACACACAAGCTTATTTGTTATAGATTTGTATTATTTTTTATGCATGTGGGCTTCCTAATGATAATATATTACACTGTTTTGGCATTATCACATTATGGCGGTCTATTCCCGATGCAGAGATAATATTGTGTGCTTGTGTCTGTTTTTCGTAGACGCTAATAACGAAAAGCGACGCTGTCTGTTTTTCTGTTTACTGTCTTTCTAAGAAGAACACACAGACAAATAGATTTTTTATGGTGAAAATGGAGGCATAACATGGAGGATCACGAACTCATCCATAGGTGAAGCCCACACGTTTGCCCTCATAAATAAATGCACGCATCATCAACATGTTGTGGTTATTTCCATTCACTGGTGTTAGCGCTAAATGTACTCCCCTTCCCTTGATTTGATACATTTAGAAAAAAGGCGTGATAGTGCTCTCGGTTATGTGGTTGTGGTAGTTAATACTGTACTTTAGTGTTTCAAAACTTTACACGTCCTCGCATCTCATTTACTTTCCCCCAAACACCTGCCTGCTAGAAGAGTCACCCGAGCGTTTGTTCAACAGAACACATATACCTATTTTAGAAGTATAATATTGTACACCACATCAGTATCTTGTAATAACATTACACACATTTCACCTCCTTTGGCTACATTATGATTTTTTATCATCATAGCTTTTCTCGTTTTCACGTTTATTTGCTTTAAAGGAATGGTACGACGAAACAAATAGTGCTGGGATGATGACGATACTTGTGACATGATGAAGAGAAATGTTAAAATGACGAAAAACTGTACAGTAGTAGATACAGTAGTTGTAAAAATCTCATCATCAACATATCAGCTACCAACAATACTACGACAAGATGAGAAGATATATCGTTAGTTGTTCATTAACAAAGTTCAACCCTAAAATTACATGGATCCACTTACCATTCTCCTGTTAATTGTTCGTTAACCCAAGGGGAACATAGAAATAAGTCTAATAATAATAACAATAAGGTTCAGTAATAAGAAAAAGAAAATGTGTTTTCACTGCTAGGTGCACGTCATAAAAAACTCAAGCCAGCAAACCGTTGTTATCGTAGTGCGGTGTACGGTGTACTGTACCATATGCGTATCTTCTATTTGTTCATCAGTACACCAGGAACAGTCCCAACAAACTGACACAAATGTGTGTCCCAACCCAACAGGAGAAGTTTTGTTCATCCTCTAATAGCAAATGCAATAACGCTGATAATTACGATAATCAACCTTATTTCAATGAAGAGTGCCATTACAATCAAAGCAAATTTTCGAGAGTCAAAAGTAAAGTCTTTGCAACCATTTTCGTTGTGAAATCACAATTGTAAAAACTGAGCTCACTGTATATTAGCTACATCAAATATTGTTACTTCTGCTGCGAGTTATTTTCCGCAATTGCATGCTAAATTGAATTAGATAGGAAGTAGTGAACGCGCAATAATGGTTTAGTTAGTATAAATGTGCTAACCATGCACACACCTTTCTTGCCCTTAAAAACCCTTCCTTCTTGCAGGACATAATATAGGTATATACAAAAAAGGTAAATCTTTTTCCCAAGACGTTTTAGGACCACCTTCCAAATGGCGGATTTTCATTTACCCCCTAAACTTTTCCTACGTCTTTTCAAATAAATGTTCCCTTGTTGCACACCTTGTATCAGCTATTTGCTCACACTTGCGTAAAAAATGATCGTGAATCCTTCTACGGATCATCCTCCTCCTTTTGGAAAATTTAATAGAGTGAATACTAACCGAATACTATTCACACATTCACATTGACATTTTTATGTTTTTTCTACTTATCTGTGCGTAATGTTACGATTCCATGTAGTAATGTAGAGAGGCTGTTAGTCAGACCATTGCATTTAACATAATGTATAGGGAAGGGGAACTAGACTGAGTGAAGTGTAAAAACAAGAGAAAATTCTTTATCTTCGGAACAGTAACAAAGTCAAAACACAATCAAAACTGAAATGTAGTTATGATTTAAGGAGGTGCCAGGTAATTTAAAAAGTGCCATTTTAAGAGTTTCTTTCTCAACGTGTGAAAAATTACCATGAATCCGGCTCACAACAACCGTCTCATATATCTCCTCCTGCTGCACGGTGGTAAATACTAATGGATCCTTTTAGAAATGTACGATGTAGCCACACAGGTGGTGGTGGCGGTGTGTAAACTTCTCATGGTTAAAGACTTGAAGACAAACAACAACGCGACCAATATTATATAAACTGTTAACAGCAATATCACTTTGTAGCTCAACAGAGTTTCTCACACTACGACGGTATTTTTCTTTCTGCAAAACAATCCGAACTTTTGCTTATTCGAAGTAAATGTTAGTTTTTTTGCAATTTGGGTTTGCTACACATTCTGCTCTCCGTAAGCTGGTTTGTTGTACTTGCCGTTGCCAAAAAGGGAAAGCTCGGCTACAAACAGTTCTCTTCGTAATGCCGCTTTCCTTTTGTACTTGAGGTGCTATCATTATTACTATATTTAATAAGAAAAAATAAAGTAGTTAAATATCTTTAGGTACAACTG
>JAHZNB010006728.1:0-40252 GCA_027744295.1 Callyntrura guangdongensis | reverse complement strand
CGCCAACCTAAACTTTGATTACGCCAACCTAGACCTCGAAAATTTCGCCAAGTTGACCTGGAATACGCCAAGTTGGATTGCGCCAACATTGGATGGAATCCTTAGGTCAACATTTCTCTTGGGATTGAATTTCATCACCAGATGTCACTTCACGTCACGATAGCTTACGAAAGTTACATAGTTGAGTTTTACACTCATCTCGTTTAGTATAGTTTGAAACAGGTCATTTTTTTAAAATACGGGTAAACCTTTACCAATGTTTGCTCCAAGCGTGTCAAGTTTTTCCAATATTTCGTAGAGGTAAAGAATTTTTAACCTCTCCTCCAAAGTCCAATCCAACTATACAACGCAACATTTTCCTTGTATGGTTGTCGCCGTAGCATTTGAAATTACAGATTATTAGTGTCGGATTAAAGTTTAGAAGATCTCTAATAAATTTAAGCATATGCACGGCTGCATCAAGGACATCCAACTGATCCAACTGTAACTAGAAGTAGCCGATTACTCCACTTTAACAATATTGATTAGCCAATGATGCTTGGTGGGTGATTTATTGTATGGTCGGCTTTAATATTTTTTCTCTAGAATATATTCATCTTTATTTATATACAGATTTTATTAATACAACAACGAAGTGTCCACTAAACTATAATAACTAATAACACATTTTAAAACCTATTGACGCGTGGTTTTTTGGTTTTAAGCTACAAAGTTGTCAATTTCTATTCCAAAATTTTGATTTATTTGATAAGATAAACTGTACAAATCCAAGAAAAAATTAACAGGTTTGTGATTATTCTAACTTAAGTTTATTAATAAAGTTTATTAATAAAAAACAACGGTCTTAATAGAAACTCAGAACTTCTACAAAAAATCGCTTAAATAGAATAATATTGTTTGTATTATCAAAGAAAGTCAAAAATAACACGCACAGTATCTTGTGTTAAATATATAACAGCGGGTATTTCTAATGCGTATTCGGATTAGATAGCAGATATGTAAGAAATTAAGAAATAAATAAATGCGAGGAAAAACAAAGTTATAATTTTAAAACGCTATACACTATCAGTAAATGTTAACTACCAGCCATTCAAAACGTGCAATTTGGCATTTTAATGTGTTTATTCAAAAATCACTGCAACTAAACTCACCAGATTTGGTGTGTCAATGGATATGTAAGCTTATTAACTAAACTAATTAGTCTCTAGCCAGCTTTCTTGTTTGTTCCATTTTAAATACTGGAGAACACTAGGGGGAGTACCAGAATTCTATGGTATTGTTAGTTCACCTCCCATCCAAACTTTTGCATGTAACTTCTAAACTTCGCAAACAGAGTTACGATGTGCGAATTCTACGTGCTTATATGTACTATATGGTATAATAGGTATTCTGTCATCTTCAAAAATTGATTTGTATGAGTAAGCGGGTAGTTTCGGTTATATACATACATAGTGCTACAAACGTGTGCTAGTCCCATATATATGCAAATAAATATGCATATTAATATACGCCATATTTGTACGTCACTATTCAGGATTAAATTTGCTGCCGTAAAATTATACGTACCCAAATTAGGTAATCACGTAAACTTTGTATCCGTAGGATTGCTTCATACGAGTCCATTTCCTCGTGAGTTACATAAAAATTTTGTTTACTATTTGCACGCACATCGGTGGGATAAGTAGTGAGCATGTTGGTAGATGCATGGATATATGGATATATATAGTCACATATAGTCCCCTCAATTACAGTAGAAACCACCATTTAAACAGCTAATTTTAGAATATAGTTTTGTAGCCGAGACTTTGTTCAAAGGAAAGCTCATTTTTAGATCCAACCTTGATAAATACTGCGTTTAGTTAATTTACCATATCACCTGTTGTACGACATGTTCAAAGAGTTGATTGTTGATTGTACCAATTGATCACCACTGTTTCTACTCATTCCTGTGTAGTTGAATAGCAAAAAAATATAAATTATGTTTTCCCGACATTTGCCCTGTGTTGTAAATAAGTCAGCCAACGTGATACGAGTGAAAAGTGGAAATTTCGAAACAATAAAAATTGTTCCAATCAAATTTAAATTTTGAATGGTCACGCGGTGTTGGCCATGTCAATACTACCTTACCTAATCTAGAGAGGAAGCCTCTCTCTCTCTCTCTCTCAGGTAAGGAAAATGCTTTTTATTAGGCGAACAAAGACAAGCCACTTTTTGGGAAAAATTTTCGGATTAATTACTACAGATTGCTAACTAATTGACAGTAAATAGATATTTCAATTTCTAATGTTGTTGACGTGGAGTTGACTTACTTATAGCCACATACCTACTATGTATATTTATTAATAATATAATTAACAATATGCTTAAAATGCTTATACATAATAACAGAATAATATCCTTTTGGAACATACGGTTTTTGTGAAATGTCGTACTAGAGTTCATAATAATTACGAGATCAAAAACCTTACTAATACTTTTTATTTGTATTGTTAATTTCAATCACCTAAATGTTGGAGCATAATTTATAGTTAATTGAAATTAGGATTATTTTTTTCGAGACAGTAACTTATTTCACGGTTATCATAGCGAATTTGCCTGCTCCCCAATCATTTATCCGGGGATTCCAGCGTATGGGCAGTCACAAATTTCAAAGAAGTTTCTTCTATTCAAGTTTTCCTCTTAACCAATAATCCTTAAAAGTAGCCAGTAAACAGATGCACAAAATATGCTAAATCATTAAACACTTAGGAAATTCTGAATGTTTGTAAAAGCATCTGACATTTTTCCTTTTGATTTTTGATGCCGACCTAGTCTTAATTTTTGAAGAAATTTGCAGTTGTTTATGAAGTCCACACTTAGGTTTCATACTTATCGTTGTCGTGCCTGCTGTTGCAAGACCGTGTTAGTGTCAGTGTTCTGTATATTATTATGTATTTTGTTTGTAACTAACACAAAAGCAATATTCAATATTCGAATAATTCTGCCTAATCATTACAACAGCCATACATACATATATGTCATCTGTATAGATAATATAGTTATTAGTTATTACCAAAATCACTAGTACGCAGTCTATTTCTAAGAAATTCATGCCCCTAACTAGCTCATACTTTTAAAATGTTGAAACTAGTCTAGCATTAAATATGTAACATCAACAATACTGACCACTACAAAAATTAAACAATGGTAAAAACATGAAAGTGAACATAAATCTATAAACAACGTCAAGCAATTGGACAGCAGGTGCACATCCTCACCAACAAAATTTATCATCAAATAAAAAAAAGTTCTTGACAATGGGACACTTATTCTGCAAAAGTTTGTGGATTTAAACGCTTTAAACTTTTTTATTTACTGGTTATTTGGCATCAACAAACAAACATCATCGCTAAAGCTACAAAAAGTAGTTTAACTTTAAAAAAATCATAATGAATAAATGCGACACAAGTTTATAAAAATATATGCATGAGAACAAACAACAATGTTGTGTAGTGTACTAGTAATAATAACATTTAATCATAATATACCCTAGTAATGATAATAGTAATTAGGTATGAGAACACAAAAGCCTTTTTTAGCATTGACATCAAACTGTGTGTGCTTGCTATTTATGTTACAATTGCTGCTACTTGAAGCTGGTTGACATAGACAGACGTATGTAAAGGCAGCAGCATGCACATACTAAAATAATAACTTAACTAGAGACATATTTATAAATTATTACAATGTGTGAGTAAAGTTTTGTTTGTTGTTCATCCAAGAGTTCTTGGCATATCAATAAATTGCACCTTTGTACCTTCTACAAATTGCTCTTTATAATTTCTTTCCAGTATGTTGCGTGCATATCTATTTATATATATGTGTATTATGTACATATATCTGGCTAGCTTGCATGTGAAGACTGAAGACATTTTTGTTAACAACTGCAAAAAATGCAACATTTGAAGTTGATAATGTTATGAGCTAAATAAATTTAGCAATTAATCTACTATATTCTTATGTACGTACATATATATTTAGACTACACTGTTTGCCCGAATCATAATTTTCTTATCTTTGCTGCTCTGCTGGGCTAAAAGCTGAGTGTGCATAACGTTCGTCTCAGAACTTCGCTGTTGTTTCTTGCCAAAGTGATTACTGGGATAGTACGGACCGGATGCAGTTCTCTGGGCTGCCGGATGACGTCCAGCTAAATGACCATTTTTATCGGCGGAGGAGGAAGACGTCAGCTCCCTAATTCGGACTGAGTCCCCATTGGAACAGGATGCCCGGCTGCTGCAGTGATGAAAACCGGAACAGTGATGGTGGTGGTGGTGATGATGATTGCCCACTGACGACGACTTGACACTGGAAGTCGGGAGCGTGGATGATGTGGTGAAGGTGGACTGTCTACTGAGATGACGACACAACCAACGGGATCTTCGTTGATGACCTATTGTGAAGCCTAAAGCCTTGAGAAATGCCTCTGAGGGAAAAAGTAAACAAAATATATCATATCATCATCGTATCATATTAGTCCCTGCGTAAACCGTAAACTACTAAATTTTCGCTATGTGGTAATTGTGCAACTTTTCATCATGTTGTGGTGGCAGTTAGCAAGGCTGCTGAACCTGTTGGAAAGGAAGCAAAATGAGCAGCAGCAGGGCACGTCGTGTTTTTAAATTGTAGATGGGCATTTTTATTGGTTTTTGGAGGCATTCGAGTTACTAGAAAAGTGAGCGAGGTGTGTTGGGTGTGATATGACGTTGGATGATGGGACGTTGTGCAGTTTTTCCTATCTCGAGAGAAACTTTTTAATGGAAAGAAAAATGGGGCATTCCTGCTGCTACGTAATAACACAACATACGTATATTATGAACATTTTCAATACAGAATACTTTCTCCGTCGCAGGATCACCGACGTACACTTTGGGGCACCCAGTGCACGTACACGTACGTAGTAACTGGTAGTGGCGTACATACTTTAGTTACACATATATTTTACGTAAAAGTATCATTATTCTGCCGTCTGTGCCTACTAAAAATTCCATTTCCTAATATGCATACTAAATGATAAAACTTTTCAAAGTGATTTCAGACAGAACACACAGCACACACAGAGAAATCTGTACGTTGACTGGGTATGAGCGTTACTTTTTCTCTCTAAAAGTCTTGAAAAGCTGCATTTCATCAAAAATCTGAACAAGCGTCCCATGTTCCATTTGGATGTAAGTAAGGGTGTAAGTTGGTGTAGGGTGAGTATGTAGAAGGATAAAAGAAGAAGTTTTGAAAGAAACGAGAGAGACGAAGTGAAAGAAAATAAAAGAAATTTCTCGTTGTGTTCATGGCAAATAAAATATTCAAACTCAAGCAAGGCTTTCAACTCAGGAGGGTTGTTTTGTCAAAATTTAGGAACAATGAATGTACATGTATGGACATTTTGCGCTTTTACAGCTACTATACTACCTGTCTGCTACTTTTCTTACCTGTCGTCTTGAACGCATGTTAGGATGATCTGGACAATACCGACCAGCACCGGACGGGTCCGTCATGAGATTCTTGGAGATGACCCAGTACAACCCAACGAGAGCAAAGAGGGGCACAAAAAAGAAAACCACGATGGATGCCAAAAAGTAAAATGCCGACCAAAAGGATGTTGCCTGAGTTAAACAAGCGGTGTGAATGGAGCTGTCCAAATAAGGGAGTCGCTTGTGTTGCGCAATCACCAAAACCGGACTGCAAATTGATTAGAATAAACCTTGCATTATTAATCAAATTTGCATTGCGTCAATCTATCCGATTCATCGTCTGTTGTAGGCTCTCAGAGGCGATGGAAATGCCAGGATATTTGAGAATTAGCCATGTCAACTTGGCATTTTACTGCCCCTACACCCTAAGAAATTTATCGTTATTACTCAAGAAACACGGCAAATTGCACTTGTGCCAGGGGAAACTCACGTTTACATACATATCAGCATAGAAGCACATACATACTCAGCAGACACGGGCACGAAAATTAAATTATCATTAGCATCATTTCATCTTTAGATCAGAACATGTCCATTCGTACATACCTGGTTGCCAGACAGCCAATAATCCAGATTCCAATACATACCAAAACAGCTCGCTGTTTGGTGCATGTATAGTTTGCTCGAAGCGGTCGACAAATGGCAATATATCTCTCCAGACTGATTGCCAAAATGGTGAGAACTGATGCATGCGCCACGGACAGTTCTGCAAACGGAACCAGTTTACCTACAGAAAGGAAAAATATAATAAAAAAGTAATCAGATGCAAAATTAACACTAATTATACTACAAACCTAACGAACTATATTTGTAGCTATGTCCAAAAATACCATTGCCCCAAAAACAACCGGAAATCTCATTAATTATTTCTGTCCCACATAACAGCCAAAAATAGTCTTCATTGTCACCAAAGCTGTCCAGTAACAATATGACATTAGTGGATTCATCACAATCTATTTTTAGCCTAATTTTCTTAATGACTAGATATCTAATTACATCTGTATCCCCGCCATACACAAAAGAAATGACATCAGTCAAGTTGTCTTGAACTGTCCATGAGTTCACGCTCATTTTGTTACATCCACTCATTTGTACCGTCTTCCGCCAACTCATATATCTCCTCGACATTAGCTAATTACTACATAGACTGCTCCCAGGATGAGGAAAGGAAAGCAAGGAATATTGTTTTGCAAACTATAATTTATTAATGTTCAGCAACCTGACACGTAGTCAAGAAAGGAACAGTGTAGTTTTGAAGTAGCACAACGAGCGCTTGTTTAACGTTGCACTGTGTGACTATGTGTGTGTCCATGAATAATTTGAACAATAAACGGGTAATTGTTGTGTCGAGTGGATTGCATTATAGCTCCCTGGAGAAGAATTTGTACAAAATAAGTTGGAGTGTGGGTGTATAAAAAATCCTATAGCAGAAACACAATCTATTTCCCTTGTGCACAACACAACAATATTCATTGATTGTTAAGCATTATCAATATTGTATCGCGTGTACAAGCCCTAGTAAAGTAGTACCTATTCTCAATATCCATTTTTAGAGTTGTTTGCGGCAAATTGATTGCATTAAATAGCCTACAAAACAAGTGAAAAAACAACGTCAACGCGACGGCATGGCAGCATATGTGTGCGTTTTATCGTTGTAGTATCTGGTGTCATGAAAGGTGTTACATGTTGTGGTGGTACTGGTATGGAAATACGACTCCACCACGCTCACCCACACCGTTTCGCGGGTTACGTTTTTTGGTGGCACATCTGTTATAGTGCGTTGTTATTTGTTAAAACAGTTTTGCACTGTTTCGATTTAGTTATTTTTCCAAAGAAATACTTTGTTAGCATTGATAACGACATCACATCAGCATCATCAACATCCGGGTTGAATATGGTGTGTCACTGGGAGGCAGGAGGCTTAGAGATGAAGCAACAACAGTATTGCCCATAAAATGGAAAATCGACAGCGCTGCATACATAGGTACCTAGTTTCAAGAAATGGTGGTCGTGGTGGTAAATGATAAGTTTATACTTTTCTTTACACACAAATGCGAGTCCATCAACAAACTGTTGTAGCAGAATTGCGTTGGTGGTGGAGTGGAAGGAAAAGAAAGTATAAATTTCAGCGGTTCTTTCTTTCAAAGACATGTGTAGAAGCACAACAACAACAGCTCAGCAATAATGAATGACATGGAGACCGAACCAGCAGCAGTTTGAATCCTTCATTAATATTTATAAAACAATTCATGAAATGTGTTTGGACTAAGTAAAAAGGAGCGACTTTGCTTTTTGGACAAGTGTGCGAGCACGATAACGGAGGTAATTTCTGAAGTTCCGAGGAAATAAACAACCCCAATTTACACACACCGACGTTGTTTTCAGTATTAACTAACATTCGGCGTTGCATATACAACATTCTCTTCTCACTTCAACCAGATGAATGGCATTTATTTCGTGCACAACAGCAGCTGCATTGTTTCGGAACAACGGGTACCTATTCTTCGCCTACCTAATACTAATAATCCAACGTGAGTCACAATCCGACTATGTGTTTCTTAGTAATAGCTGGAAGAAAAGGCAGATCATTTCAAAAACTTTTCCCAGTGAATGTAGTAGGAAGTTATAAGGATTCAGCTATTTCTATGTCTAGCTGCCAAGAAAGTTGTAAAATTCCATCTATGTGGCAATACCTATGACCTAGAGAGGTATATTAAAACTAGGTATATGAATGTATCGACTGACTTTATTTTTTGAGTGTGGGGTCGGTCAAGAGTGACAAAGGATGAGAGCCTGTGAAGCTGTAAATTATATTAGCATTTAAAATAAACATGATTCCGCCAATATCAGGATACCTAACAACGGTTTCATAAAAGACTTGTTTCAGCCGAACTCGAGGATGATGATGAACAAACGGATATTTGGGCGCAAACAGTGTTTTATGCAGAAAAACGAAAAAGGAAACCTGGTGAAAAAATGTGAAAAGGTTGCTATGAAAATAAGAAAGAGTTGCAAATATTCTTTGATGTAGATTAGAATTCATAATAAATCCTCAAAAAGTTGTACACTACTTCTGTAAAATTGGTAGTGGAGAATATAGTGCTAATTGCAAAAATTAATGAATGAATCCGGGATAAGGTGAACTCATAATAAATGCCTTTTATTGGCAATGGCCCATCACTATTAATAAAACTGTATTAATTATTCCTCCGTAGGTGCCAATTAAACTGTGCACACCTCATTAATGATGGTAAAGTGTCCTCGAATCCAGATTGTGTAGATTGAACCGTGTGATTTTGTCAGTTGTTACATTGACAAAATGCTACGCAATTTATTTATTTAATATATTTAAAATAGTTTCCTGAAAAGTTTAAAAAACTCATTTGACGTGTTTGCCCAAGAGATAAAACGCAGTTGTATAACAAGACAAGACCAAAATAAGTAATTTAAAGTTTGAATCTGTTTCTGAATTTGACGAGATGAATATCGTTTTGCTGGATTCCCCTCTGCTCAAGATTAAATAACGACATCCAAGGGGTAACGAGTCTGTTAGTAACGATACATGGGTGACCATGATGGGACTAAAAACATATCTATCGAGCCTATATTCCGCGACAAAAAGTCGTATAAAATAACAGTGGTTGTCACAACAGAGAATGAACACCTTAACAGCTGCCAGTTGCATCGAAATTTTCCACCAACACATACTTCCATGTTATTGCTGTTAGAAAGTTTCAACAAGTAGAAAACATTACGACAAGTCCACGCCGAGGACGATGAAAACAAGCAAGTTACCTAAACGCCAATGCCACTATTGCCACTTTCAATTTCATTTCTTCATCATGTCATCGGTGAAAAGTTGGCAGAATATTTGGCACATGTGTGTACAATTACTACTTACCACATGGCGTATCCTAGAGAGATGGCTAAAAGCGAAGTCAACCTCTGCAAAAAAAAAGTTCTTATAGTGTTTGCCTGTTTTATTTTGGCAATTAAATGTACATACACTATTTTGCCATCAAAATCAGCCGTGACTGAAATCTTTACCGGATTTTTGGGTGTCTTGGGTTTATTAGTATATTCATTTGAAAGAACCATTTTAATCATCTACACGTCAAACGCTAAGTACTGGACAGCACAGTGAAGTCCACTGCTCCAGGTTCCAAACAAGATGACATCGTTTTCAAATTATAAAGGTTTGATGATGTACTTGGTAGTCTTAAGTACTGCTTAATTGGCATACATGAGATGATGCTTATAGAGAGAAGTAGGGAATAATTTTCAATCTGGCAACTTGCTGGGTTACTTGTTACTTGCCAACAAAGCTAGTTCGTACTTGCGACAGGCCAGAGTTACTACGACGCGTCGTGTTCTACGATTTGACAGCAATGGACTTCACCACAGACCACTAGAAAATGAGTAGGTAATGTGGCTCGTGTTCATATTTAATAGAAACTTGAGATTTTTTCCAGCTTATGCCCGTAGTCTCTTGATGATCTCTTGATTACTACTCGTTTCACTGCACGCGGACGGGAAGCCACTTACAAAAAGTTCCAAATTTCCATTCCTACACAAAAAAAATCCAATGCAAACATATTTCTTGCTGCTTCGATGTGTACGTAGCTATAAATTTTCTTATTTACTTTTTTCGCTCCAGTTTCCATTCCTGTTAACTTTACATCATCTTTTAAGGAAATGACTGCCGAATGATAAGAAAAAAGGACAAAAATCTTGTACTATACGAGAAGAAATGAATCAACAGTCATTGGCAGTGCGGAATAGCATGTAAATTGAGGATTCAATTTTCCCCATTTCGGTAGTGAAATAAATTGAAAATCCTGTCGAGAGGATTTTTGTTTATTTTCTCCGAGTTTTGCGTTGTCCCCCGTTACAGCTTTATACTTATTTCCAGGTTGACGTACACCAATCCACCCCCGTCTTCTGAGTTCATTGGACCGATTTATCGATAAATATGAAAATATATAAATCCGCGTTTCCATTTATCTGCTTCAAAGTTTCTACGCAGGATTGCTCTTTTGATAATGATGACAAAAAATATTTCCAACATGGACATACCTACTTTTTTTATTTCTTTATATTCATTCACCTGTTTCATGATTAGATAACCCATGTCAAAAGACAAACGACTACGTGCAATTTTTTTGGCTTTGGGAATCTCCGGTCTTTCTCCTATCTTGGACGTCAAGCAACATCAACTTTTTTTCCTTCTTGTCAGTTGAGAAAGTTGGGTATTTTCTTCATACCGACTAGTTTATTTCTTTCTTGCATTCCCACAGATAAAAACGTACAATATAAAGAAGAGAAAAATTGAGTCTCCAACCCAGCAAATCTCTTATTTACCTGTATTCGCGCATAATAAGCAAAAGACTTTTAATATTAGAGTACTCGTACATAATAACAAAAAAAAACTTTTGAGTCCTGTGCTCTGTACTTCTCACTTATATCGCGCCGCTTTGAATTGATACAATGCCTACAGTCGACAAAACAGCACTTTTTTCCTGGAGCACTTACTTTTAAGCGTGTAACTTATATGGGTGAGTTGGCATTCCCAAGTCCAAATAGCGTGGTACAATACCGTGTCTATAGATAATATAGGTTGTGTCGGTAAGCCAACTCTACTATACAGTGGTTTTGTGGAAAGAACAGGAAGACTGAAAAGACTCAAAATTGATGCTGTTGCTGGAAGTCTACTGACCAGACTTTCACCGGACCTGGCAAAATTGAAGTTTTTGTGTGGAATCAATGTTTTGCTCGAGGAGCCGTGCCACTTACTTCATTTCCAATAAAAACAAGACTTTTTTATAGCCAATTGTGATGATGTCTATCAACTCATGCATATTATTGTAGAAAATTTCCCATAACGTTATACATACACATTGTGCATGCATTGGAATTTTTGCTTTGTGTTTTGTCTTGGTAGGTGGTACGGATTGTTTCCGGTGAAAACTAGAAGGGAAACGGAAAATGCAGAAGTTGATGAAAAACTAATCTGGTAAATTACCTTTTGGAAGTACGTTAGAGCAGCTCCATTTAGATAAAGACACATCTTATTATGCACTTTTTTCCTTACCAGTGAGTTTATTATATCTCGTTACAGCTACTGCATTACCTATATGGTTGGCTGACGCCCCCAAGTTACTAGTATGCCGTGCGCCACTATTAAAAATGCTACCATGTGTGGCACAAGGGAAAGAACGTTAGGCATGATGATATTGTCGGAATAATATGCCGTCTGTACGGACTCATTTTCGTAGGAGACAAAAAAGAGAAACGTAAAGTGTGTCAGGGTACGCGAGAGAGAAAGAGAGAGGGAGAGTAAAGAATAAATACTCTCGGGTGCTTGTACATTTTTGTAATTTGTTATAATATGCTAATAGTAGTGGAGGAGCTGATGTGAGTATGGAGCTCTTCTTCATAATAATTTCATGACTGAGCGAGCGCTTTCTTTTCTTTATTTCCAATAAAAGTCTCTCTCTTCAAAGAAAGAAGGGTAAAATTACACTTTTATACACCGGGAAAGTCGTTCTTTCTGCATTTCAAGCAGAATACATATTACTTAGCACACAGTGTGAGGAAGTCTTTGTACTTCAATCTAATTTTATGGGAGGCATTCAAGTGTGCGCTGGATTGTTCGGAAGGAAAACAAGAAAAAGGGAAAACATTTTTTTTGCGAATTTTCGCAAGTTGAAAAACTGTTTTAGTTACGTATCCTTTTTTATAACTCACAAGGTTTATTCTCAACGGAAACGGGAAATTTTTCCCTTTTTAAACCTGACGCTCAGATATTCATTCTGAAAGGTGGTGGCAAAAGAAAGGTCAGACACTAAAATATTGTTTAATTAAGAAAAATCTTGAGGAAGCTAATACAAGATTTAGTTTACCTAGAAAATGGGCTAATTAACCGTGTACACTTTCCCAAGGGAGTCAAAATTTTCAACAAGTCGGCTAGAGAAGCAGGATATACTTTCCTTCTTCTGTTTAACAACTGCACTGCAGACAAGTAAAGAAGACGATGCCGAAACCCCCAGGTATTAAGCAACTACAATTACTACACAAAACGCTGGATGAATACCACATAGTAGAGGGTAGCGAGGTAGAGAGAGAGCATATCAAAAACCCGTTCTCATGACAAATTATTTAAAATATCAAACAAAGCAATTAATCTTGGGATGAGCATCGTTGGACAGCATTTAATTCCTTGATTTATTGCCAGAATTAGAAATACTACTTATGTACGTTTAAATAGGTAGTATGTAGCTACGCGAGTTTTATTTTAGAAAGGAAAAATATATACGCTCTGTTGTGTAGCTACCATGAGAGTGCAAGAAATGCTATCACTATTTCTTTGTGAAGAGAAACAGGTAGCGCTTATTTGCACCTCTGTGCATTTTAAAAACTAATTAGAGACGCAGCAAACATGAAAACAAACTTGAAACACTTGCGGAAAGTTATGTTAAAGTAATAATTTCATGTAGTCCTTAAGAGATAGCGGTCACAAGTATTAGTCGGAGAGTCGGATTAATGAGAATCGACTGCCGAAAATGTTAATTACATGATACATAGCTGTGTTGTGAATATAAATGATAATTGAAACAGCAACTAACCAAATAAAGTTGAATCTTATCTGGTAAAATTTTAATAGTGATCCCCCGTTTCTACCATAAGAGGGTCAACAGAAAAGTCATTCGCTTAAAAAAATATTAACCAATACAAGTCCATTGCCTTTAACTTCCTTCATGTAAAATACTTGGAGTTTTAATTGGGAAAACTATTTTTTTAATTTGATCACTGCTAGGAGCCAGAGAAACAACTTACACATCATGCCAAAGTTGAATTTACCTACTCACAAAGACATGTAGTAATGACCTGTCTAAAAAAATTAAAAGCTGTTGTTATTAAAAGTTTAAATGTTTTCACCAATATCAATAAACTAAAGCGATCTGTTCTCCCGTGACTACCATTATTTGTATGGAGCACAGATAAATGGCCGTTCTCCTGATTAGATATGTATTAGACGATTACTGGCTTATTGCAACAAACTCCCTCTCAACCCATTCCTACTAATCGGAGTTGTAAGAACAAGCGATTTTAACAAAGTTTGCACAGTTGTAACAAGTATACCAACAAGTGATGGCAACATTTGCATTGGTATATACTTACCAAACACGGACGGCCGGATGGCTATATAGTGCCCCACAGACTAGACTGATTTCAATAAGTAGATAGGTTCTTACAAAAACCTACATAAAAGAGATGTGGCTGTAATGCTTTGTATGCCAAAAACAATATAGGTATCAACATAGATGCATTGTCGAGAGAGAGAGAGAGAGAAAACACGCATTATTTACATACGTAAAATCTATCTGTCCTTAAAAGAGGTAAGAATTATTAATGATTCTATGTTTGTCGTCGTAAATTCATTATTAGACACCGTTCGGCGCTCTTAAGAGCATATTACTACTAATTGAAGTAATTCTTATGGGGCACTGTCAATTGTCAACATCCGGCCATTTCAAGCTTCTGTTAAACTACGGGGAATTTTTTTTGGATGCTACTATTAGTGTCACTATGACAACCACAGTTGCAAATCTTACAGTACTAAATGTAAGTGCATGCCCATTGTCAAGTTTCAATATAACATATGATGCACATTATATATTACCTTCTCAAAAGATTATAACTAAAATTTTCTTTTCATTTTAAATAAAAGTTTCAAAATTATAAACAAATGAGCGCTACCTGTTTTTATTTACAATGAACTAGTTTACGATTTATTACAACAAAAATGCCGATTATTACTAATAGCATTCTTACTACTTGGTATTTGGATTTGCCGAGGAAAAGTGTGTGGGTGACAGCGCCAGCAGCATACAGTCAACAGTGTGACAGATTATAGTCTATTCTTATCTTTCACAACGACGGTATATGGCGGTGATTAGTGTTAAAAAGTTTATAGGGAAAGAACAAGTCGCTGATTTCTTTTTGGATTTATAGCCTTTAACGTAAAGTTATAGCAGGATAGCAAGGGCCCAAATGCTACAAAATGTAAATTATACAGCTTGGAGGCGTGAAAAGTGAACTGGCACGGTTGATAGGGCATAAAAAGGAAAACCTGTACATTTTTTACAAGAAAATCTCTTTGACGTAACAACGTCGAAGCAATTAGAATTGTAAGAGAATAACTGCCTATACAAATATTAAAATCATTTTTTAATCTGTTAGGCATCATGGTAATCTCAATCTCGCAGTCCAGGGTTCTGCCTTCCCTTAAACCATGAATTTAAAAAACTGATTTCGGAAATCGATTTCCAGTTACTCGTTGCTTTACATACAAATATAAATATTTTTCAACCCTTGCTCCTCGTGCACTACAAACTGGGCCATCCCCACAAGTGTCAACATTCGTCATGAAACTGAGGGCCTAAATATAGTATACTGAAATCTCTTTAAGAGGGACTTATTGTTCTCAAGTATACATAGTTTAGCTGAAATTGGTTGATGATTGTGACCTGCAGCAGTTTCAAAGTTTAATATGATTTGATTTTATACGTTTGACAGTCTAAAATGGTGTAGTTCTACACCCGAAGATAATATAACCACGTCGGGTAAATTCGATCTCTGCAAAGGGATTGCTTTAGTTAAAGTTCATGTGATAGCTTACCTTACTTGAACTTTTTATATCATGAATTGAACACTGGCCACCTACAGATCCTTACCTTTAGTTCTGAAAATGTGCATGATCGCTACCCAATTTCCTTTTACAATGAACTAACTCGTTAGTATTTGCAGTTTACACTCTGTATTCTTAATGTTAGTATTTCTACCAACAGGATTGAAAAAATATGTCTTGTGAAAGAACATGTATGTACGTACTTGTATGATAATTTATCTCGCAGTGTAACCAACAACTAATATGGAAATCCTTTTCATGGCTAAACTTCCAGAGCAATACAACAGTCATTTATTCCTTTCTCGAGAAAAATTTTATTGATAAAATTCCGATGTACACGCCACGAGGCAAGATGGTTATGCCTATTTTCCTATTTATTAAATATGGAAATATTGCGATTTTCCAAGTAAGGCGTCACCGATTCATTCCCGAGAGACCGCATTTTAAAATACAGGTGGTATTGCTATTTCTTAAAAGATTAACAATAGTAAGTAGATAGGCTTTTACATTTTATTCGTTAGTCATCCATCATTCACCATCAACTTTGTGTCTCCATCTCCAAATTACGTACCAATTTACATCATGTCGGGTCGGAGGATAGTTTAAAGGTGAACTTGTACGGTGAGAAGTCGCTCCTCAGACTTGTAAACAGCCTAGCGGCACTTTACAGTAATTGATTTAATTATTCCTTATTGTTAGCTACCATCAATGTGTCAGCCAGTCCTACGCAGCCTATCAATGCCCCAAATCCCACACACCAGTTATAGTTATACTTATACTCAATATAAAGTCAACTGAGTTATCGGAGAAAAATAAATTTTAAATGATTAAAAGAGCAAAAACATGTACATGCTTACAACTGACAGCTTTTTTTCTTACTAACTGTCAACGTCAGAGTAACCCTTTAGCGTAGTTTCATTTCTCCCCAAGACGAGAGGGAAGCAATGTAAGATGAAATAGCAAGAATGTTGCCATCAAAGGTAAGGCCAGAAAAAAAACTTTCAAGATTGACAAACGCTTTGATGGTAACCATAATACTCCAACGTATAGTGCTAGTGACTGAAAAGAATGAGAAAAGAAAGACGACACGTCAATTCATCAAAGGAAATCATTTTAAAGGCATCAGGTCAGAGAAGAAGAAAAATGTTTTTCTTGTTGTCACATCATCATCCACGGTAGCTCTGACATTTACATGCATTCATGTACAACAAAGGAGTAAAAGTGTTAAGAAGTCCCCCTCCATTTTAGCCCCTTTTGTCCTTACAAAATTCAAAGATGACGTTTACGACGGAGGTATAAGAATGATCAAAATAATAGCAACGCTTTTTAAACAAAGCAAAAATATTATTTATTCATCTTGTACCGCTTGTAACCAAGCCAGAGTACCTAAATCCTTGGTAAATACACACTGGTGGGGAGCTACCGTGAAAAGGAATATCACACTACGCTCACTTTTTTCAATGACCAACAACTATTATTATTATTCCATGTCATTTATGGTAAGCATACTAATGAGATTGTGATTTAAAAAGCGAAAATGCTGCAACTCAAAGTGTTTCTTGTCAAGGCAGGCAAGCGCCTATTCCACACACACACGAACGGATGGACGCAGACATGAAAAATCGCTTTCGGAAAACGCACGTTCTTTCTCTTTTTCCTAAGACAGGTGTGTGGTCAACGGTCAACCTATGCGCAGGCATGTATGGCAATGCAATAATAATGACAGTGTCCATCCATGTGAACTCGGACTCGAAAGGATTATGTTGAATGTTCACAAAAATCCGGGTGGCTATATTTTTGGTAAGGATAAAAGTGGTTGTAAAAAATGACAAGATGACTCAGCATTGGACGATGACTTGAGAAACGGCAGTAACAATGCAACTGTTGGTACAAGTAACAGCAGGTCATGTAAAGTGTATTTGTTAATACTTGAAGATTCTCTGTACTCAAATAGGAGTGGACGTAAAAAAGGTCATAAATTAAGATCGGCTCCGGTTTACTGTCAAAAATTCCACGTATTTTTGGACAAAAGAGAAGATCATATGAGGTTTCGTCCATTTCTTTGGTCACATTTGCCGTGTAATCTGTAAAATATGCAGTTGCAGTTGCTCGTGTACGTAGCAGTAAGTCATTCGAGTGTGCACTAAAATGGCAGTTAATTGCACGCCATGTCAACACATTTTGAAATAGACGACGACTACATAATAATTGTATTGTGTCTTGTGTGTGTAGTCAGAGTATAGGCATGTTGTGTGTATGTATGTATCTACAAGTACATATTTCTGTAGAAAAAGCGCCGACTGCTGCCAACACAAAAATGGTGCTGCTGAAAATGAAGAGAACGGCAATATGCGAACGTTTTGCAGGGGTTTCAGTCAGAGCCAAAGTGAAATTGCTCGTTAATGTTGTTTTTGTTGACGTTGAATTTAAATGGAAAGTAGTATTTACTTTTACACTTTTTCCCCTTCTCCTTGTTACATGTCGCTATAGCTTTTCTGCCTTTTTCTACCCTTTTTTGTTACATCTTGCTGCCCCGCTGTCATTTCTAAGAAAGTCTTGTATCAACAGACAAATC
Organism: Callyntrura guangdongensis; assembly: GCA_027744295.1. Taxonomy (NCBI): domain Eukaryota; kingdom Metazoa; phylum Arthropoda; class Collembola; order Entomobryomorpha; family Paronellidae; genus Callyntrura; species Callyntrura guangdongensis. The sequence goes on along the minus strand of JAHZNB010006728.1, from coordinate 22,479 downwards.
ACCCCGAAAAATACGTTTCGTTTAGAAAAGTGGCTCACATCAAAAATCCAAAAATGCAAAAGTCCCAAGTCTCATCCAGTTTATTACTTTTGCCTAGTGCCGTTCCATTCAAGTGAATCCTTGGTAAATATTTGTATTTGTTAAATTAAAAGCGCTTACGAAATGTTGTCGTTTATGTGGATCAAATATGTTTATACAGTCGGGGGAAATTGGTTATTTTAATTTTTACATAGGATCAGCAAAGTGATAAAATTACAATCATATATTTGTAATGTGTCTGGGTTGCACACCAAGGAAGTCATTTATGGGATTATTAGGAAAAACCGATGATTTAAAAACAAGCAACATCATTAAGCGTTGCGGCAAATGGTGCAAATGTGTTTCAAATGTAACAGCTTCTTGTATAGTTTATAAACGAAAGAGACCCAGAAACCGTCTGGCTAAAACAAATCAACCACATTGAATCCGAAGCTTGCATCAGCATGGGTATATTTTTGCAAATTTCTTTTACGCCGTCGATTTTTATGTCTATTTTGTCGGGTTGTTTTACTGTTTTACACAATTTTTTGAAGTTATTTTCCACTGAAATCCTTCAGTGGTCTCAAAACTTTCTCTCTGAGTAGTAATTAATTTGTTGAAACACTTTGGTTACTTGTTTAGACATTTCATAATAATTTTTTTAAATTACAAATTTGCAAATGAAACGAAATAAATAGGTAATTTGATTTTAAACATATTAATAAATATCAAAACTTTTTTGCAAAAGAAGTTTGTTGTACAAAAAAGTGTCGAAAAAAACTACTCATCAAAATAGTTCACTAGCCCAACTTCTTTTCTTCTATCACAGGTCAGATTACTAGTAGCCACTCACTTTTGCCGTTATACTGGTAAACCTAAGGACATACGGTGCAAAAAAACACAATACCATTTTGAGTTTATCTGCTCAGCTTAGCTAGCTACTTCACCATTTCCCTTTGTCATCTTTTATTAATTGGTGTAATAAGTAGTAACTCCTCTCACAGAGTTCGCACATTTGTGAATTACAAGTAGATTATGGTAAGCATTCGTCAAGATAATGATGATAAGTAGGCATGCCCATCTATTTACATTTTTTTTAAACTTAATCTCAAAATTTCTAGTTTTTTCAGGTACTATTCTGCCATTTACAGGTAAAAGGTAGATAAGCCAAACACAAAATGCATACATCCAACATTTGGGTGAATTTTCCTATATAAGGTTAATTTAATTATGACAGAATATGATGAAAAAGTGAGATGGAGAAAATGGATTAAAAACGAGCCATGTGATTCTCCGTAATAACACGACATTTCTGTGTAAAGGAAAAAAACTGACTATTTCCACTCGTGTGTGCAGATAGACGAAACCAGCGAAAAGGCTAGTGTGTAGCGTAGATTCGTTAACCCAACCGCAATAATCATCATGTTCATTTTTGTCGAAAGAATGCAATTAAAAAGAACGTCTTGGGTTTGTTAATGGAGATACAACTGTGTGTAGTGTGTACTGGCAAGAAGCAACTAGTGTGTGGGTACATTTAAAAAATATCATCATCACCCATTCATCCTACACGTAGAGATAAATGTATGCCAAAGATGCATTCCTACACCACTATTACTGGGAAATACATGCAATAACCTACCAAAGGAATTTTTGTTGTGAGTCAAGGCATCATTCTGAGAACAAAACAATCAAACCATTCAATACGAAATTACACGAGGTCGATATTTTAGTGGTAACAGAAATCATGAAATAATATAAACACAAGACATACTGCTATAGTCTGTTCAGCTATTTTTCTCTTAGCTAGTGGAAACGCTATCTTTACAGCCAACTTTTTTTAAACGTGGAAAAAAAGAACTTTGTTGAAATGGAATGTAAGATGATAATAAATAAATTATGCATTACTACATAATGATGTGATGTAAGTAAAAAAAATTCTGGTAAGCAGAGTAGAAAAGGATCGCAAAAACATTTTTTTAAATTTTACATTTTTTTATTTTGGAAACGCCAATAGACACCCACGACATTGCAGAAAGGTTTAGATAAGTTCAGCGTTATCTTTTTGAGTACAAGTGCAGAGGGGCCATACCCAGGTAATTTTAGGAGACGAGTCAGACAGACAATGCCGCAAACCTAAATCCGTTTTTTCTCAAGGGTTCCACCAAACACAAACAATATACGTCATAAAATAGTTCACGTAGGGATTCACAATCACAATCTTTAAATTACATTTTGTATGGTTGAGTAGGTGAAGGGCGAAAGTAGATTTTAGATTGGAGTTTTGCAGTTTTACGTAAACATTTTTCTAGTAGCAATTTGCAAACTTTTTTCATTATATAAATACGTAATCAAGTAATACGTCGTAATAATACTTTTCCCTTAGCAGCGATTTTTACCATATTCCCTGAGCGCCTCCAGGTGTTCTTGTTTTTCCCACTACGTAGTATTAAATAGACTTAAACTACAAATGGCTAAACTACAAAGTTTGTAATACGACAATAGTTTGAGGAAGAAGGATAATAATGAAGATACCGACGAATCAGTAGAAAACAACTACGATGACTGCGTCTGTTTCATAAAATTTCATTGATTAAAATACGCCATGAAAATGTGGTAACACTCAACATCCACATCCAACCACTATTTAAAATGCCTATTATAATCCTGCCTCTACACCCATTATCATCCCTGCTCTATTTTCCTCCTTTTAATCCTTTTTCCTGTCTTAATTATGCGTCGTGTTTGTGTCTCTTCTTATCAACTCAAGTACTTTCGCATAAATAATATACCTACCTACGCGCTTGCATAACATCACGTACTAGCAATCGCTCCAATGCTACCTACACAAAACTTGACAACTTTTAATGGAATACAAGGATATTTCTTTGTTTACCAACTTTCCGTCGCACGATAATGGCGGTAAAAGAAAGTGATTAGTGGAGAGAGTTAACTAGAAGCTCTGGCTATGTGTGTATGCATATCATGTAGATCAGAATAATTCTTTCTTGTCCCAGGTTGTTGGTGTGGAAAGTGGATAAAAGCTACGCAGCCAACAAGACCAAGACAATTACAGCTTTTATTTTCTTTTTTACCTCTAGGCGCTGCGCTGTACTTGAGGCTCATCATCGTCACATGCAGGCTATTAATTTAAACTCGTTTAGATTTGGAAATGTAAATGAAAGAGTGGTTCTCGTAAAAACCGTTTTGTTCTCTTTCTCCGCTGACTAGAATGCATATTATTAGCGCCTCGGTCCACACAGTAATAATGAGATTTGTACAGGAAAGTGGGTTTACCGTGTAGAGAGGGTGAAATTGCAGCAGCAGCAGTAGTGGTGATGATGAATAAAATAAACCCGTTTCTAGAGATTTTCTCCTTATTTTATATTTCCCTTGGCTCACAATCGTCGGTCTTCGATTGAACTCATTGACACGGAATTCACGTGTATAAATTGTCCTGGTTGTTAAACAGAGTAACTAATGAGCGTTCAAAAATTTGTGAAATATTTTTTATAGAACTACCCATATTAGGAGAACATTCACATAATTCCAGTCTCTCTGCTGGCTACAGACAAGCGTTACATATATAATCTAGTTACGCGTAGCGTATCGTGTACAAAAATTGTACGGGATGCTGCTGCTTCTCTGCACTCTGGTGGTAGTGGTGGTTTGCCAAGGTGTCATTAATGTACACCTTTTACAGTCAAAACTGGGATTTCCTACACTCCACCCAATGACATGTTTATTTAAAATCACGATGGATGGTAATATTTTATGATCCATGCAATTTGCATTTTCTTATCTTTTTTTCGATTTTACTAGGGCAACGTGAGATGCTAGCAAAGGAAGAGACTGGTTGTTGAGCACCAACAAATAAACATTTTTTACAGCTAATTTATGTGCATGAGTAGTAAATCACGGTGTCCTAACTAATAACCACAACACGTACTAGTAACCGTCAGTATGAATACCAAGTGGTTTCCTTCATACCAAAATAAAAATCTCTTGAGGAGATAATCTGATCAAGATATCTTCCCAAGGTATATTCTCAATCAGCCAAACAGACACTCCAGCTTGTAAATTAATTTATTAGGGGCATTTTGAATACAAAACACAACACAGACAAAAACATACGGCGATAAATGGAAGGAAATATATATGAACAACATACTGTATTTACATTATATGTATTTCTGTCTGATTTCAGCACAGCAGGTACGCAACTTGAATTTTATGGCTTAATTGATTCCCCATTCTGGAATATAATAACCTCATATTTTATTATTGACTCTCAAAGGAGTAAGTTTAGAGAAAGTCAAGCAATGTGTAACAGCAAGGTTTAATGATGGTGGTAGTGACTGGTAGTGAGAAAGATAATGGTCTTGATAATGGAACTTTTGTGGTACGAACAACACTGACGATGACGCACATTGTAATTGTATCTATCTCTCAACTACCTATCAATTTGGCTCAAGTGCGAAAATTGAGAAGGACGGCAGCATTGATGACACCACTTAGCGTGTACGCTTGTATATTTAGTTTAGGAGTCGGTTGTATTGTGCGCACAAAACATACCATATACCTTTTAACCCTTGCAATTTTTTTGCAACAGTATTTTTTCTTTTCATTATTTGCGTGCGTCAACAACAACGCGTTATGTCTCTTTAGATCTTTATTCTTTTTATACCTCAGTTGTTGCTAAGAATAACTCATTCCTTCATTCATTTACTAATTTACCTCATCATTCAGATCCCTGGCAGATTGTCGTCGATCCTTTTTTATCAGTGTCATCTACTTGGTAACTTATTGCAGGATTTAGTACGGTGATGACTGATGACTGACAAATGACACTGTTGTTGCCGCAATTAAAAATAAAGATAAAATGCATTGATGATACGGCTAGTCGTAATTGTGTTATGTAATGAATGAAACAGTCTAGCAGTAGTAAAATGTAATAGTGTCTGCTAATCAGGGAATAATCCAGCAAGGAATAATGATTGATAAATCACTAATCTGAACTAAAAAAAATGCTTGCAAATGTACCTGGACGTATACACCGGCACACCAATAATCTTAGCTTTTCAGCCGCTTAAATATATATACGAAACTTCCTTAAAGTGGCACTATGTACATTATATAATTGTGGAAATGTTATAAAATTAAAAATTGTTAATTTCGCACAAGTGTTGTTGAATCGAGCCCTTCCAAAAACTCGAAATGGTCAATATCTTTTCTCCTTCTCTCTACTTTACCACGGCACACATTTTTTGTTATGCTAATAAGATAAGCAAAGTTGATTTGCACAAATGTTTTTGTTGTTGTTGTTGTAATAGTAGTGACCTATTATCACCCCATCCATCCACAATGTAATAGTAATGACAGTTACATTATTCTAGGTATGCCTGTAATACAGACTCTGTATACAGTACACTCTGTGTACGCATGTAAGTCACTACTTTTGGCAAACATAAAAGTAAAGTCAATCTTGAAAAAGATCTACCATTTACTTTACTGCTTCAATTCTCTTTTGCTGGTGATGTAGTAAAAGGTAACAACAGACGTGTGCAGATTAGCAGGGCATAAAATGCTACATTATGCATAAAGTGGATGGGAAGCGGATTGATAAAAAAGACAAAAAAAGAAGAGCATTCGTTGTAAGTATGTTTTTATTATTCCCGATATTATTGTCACGACAATCTTGATACTTACACTAGTTTACTTACAAGTAATGACCGGAGACTGCAACGCTGAAATCGGGCTGAAGGTTGTGCTGTTAGAAAGATTTTGATCTCAGCTTTCCAATGATATAAGTCGCGCCCTGGAATGGCGAGTTCTGTACGGGTTACGGGGATTTACGGAATTGGGCTCCGATAAGTACACATATGACAACTCAACAATAATTGTTCCGTACGATGTCATGAAAATGTAACATCACAAATCGTAATTTCTCAAAGGTGCCAAAATTTAGTAGGGGCATCAAAATATCCTTAGAAGGAAATCGTTTAGGTTCTAAATTTGCGATAGAAAATTATTTTGAGGGAACACGGGAACATTCTTGGCAAGAATTGTAACGGAAAATGGGCATTCTAGATACATGTGATGATATGATATTTGGTGAAAGAAAAATAATTTTCACTTTGAATAGAATTTAAAAATGATTTAAAATATGTTGTCCGCCTTGCCAATTTAAATTAACTAATTTAATTTACAACGATCCTTAGTATTCAGTACTAATAGGGCCGAATCTGGGCCGGGCTGCTTAAACGCAGTCTTAACTCCGGCTTAAGCCAGGATTAAAAGTTACACGATTCCACCCATACTGTATTAGGGCAGCAAAACCAGACAATGCTTTGTTTTTACCAATAATTCCCCAAAACATACCTAGTTAACATAAAATATAGTCATATTTTTTCAAATGAGTAGTTGACAGAATAGGAAAATTCCTTCAGCTTTTTTCCCCTTACAAGCTTTTCTTTGCAAGAACAAGTTTTCTGTAGCAAGAAAATGAAAAATGTATTTTCTTTCGCTCTAGATTTTTTCACCTCGTAGAACCTAAATAGTTTTAGGGAATTTTGGGTGCCCTTTCTAAATTTTGGCAACTTTTAGAAAATATGATTTGTGTTGGTACAGATACTCCTTCATGATATCGTATTGAACAATAATTATTGAGTTGTCATATGTATACTTATCGGAGCCCAATTCCGTAAATCCCTGTAGCACGTACAGAGCCCGCCATTCCAATTGCCTACATCATTGGAAAGATGAGATCAAAATCTATCTAATAGAACAACCTTCAGCCCGATTTCAGCGTTACAGCTTCCGGTCATTACTTGCTAGTAGCATGGAAGCGATAACTTACAAATTGTAAGTTACGTTGAATTAACATTAAAGGATATGACTATCCCCTTTGTCTATTGACTTCTTTCTTTGTCTACTTTGTCCTTTGACTATGTCCCACTCTGTTCCTACAGCCCTGGAAACACATATGGGTAGCCAAACATTTAGGACTTTTCGAGGTTTTTATGCGGTTGATAATGAGAATAAAATTGTGTAATTAAAGTACTACCGCATTTTACATGCTGAAAAACAGCCAGAGCTATTATTACTGAGCCGAGAAGGAGAAACAAGTAAAAATTTCCTCATGACGTGTTACGTTTACGTTACGGACACCGCGACTGACGGGTGCTCCCGAGAATATTTTTTAAAAGATTCTTCTTGGTTAAATAAAGATGCTTCACATTTTTTAACAACAGTCTACTGAATACTACCGTTTACATATACTCACCCTACTTATCCTGTACTATAGATTAAAGTGTATGTACATGGCATTCTTACACATTCTCTAACCAGAAATTTGTTTGTTTTCTTTTAAAAATGATTTTTGTGAGATTGCGAGTACATGCCCAACAAACTTCACATCCCATTATGCTTGTAACTTTTCGTACGCATCAAGTACGCACTCCAAATACGTTTTTGCAGTAGCAGCATATTTTATTGTTACGCACATTTGTGTAGAAAGAAGCAGAGAGAAATATTGAAACTTGAGCACAGAAAAAATTGTTCTACACAACCAAGAGAATTTTGTAGAAAGCGCTACATGATACGGTGATGGGATGATGATCAACGTTCAATTTATGGGCCTTCCTTTTTGCTAGTTCTCAGTTCTCCCTGCTGCAAAGAAAGAAGTGAGGAAAGGAGAGTACTAAACAGCATGGAAGTACGCGCACACACGCACTCCATCACTGCAACTACTGCAAGTACTGCATCTGCGAAAACAAAGTGGCCTTTTTGCTTTTTGTTTAATTTCCAAACTGGCTGCAAGAACAACGTTTTTTTCCATGAAGCAAAAACAATATCTCTAGGCCAACTTCTAACTGTTGGTAGAACTAGCACTACCACCGCATCTGTTTAGTGGGTTATACCAAGAACGCGGACAGACATAATTTTGTTTGTCATCGTCGTGGTTGTACAAACGTCTGTGTACATATACTGCATTGCGTGTAAATAAATTGTCGCTATTTTATTATCTGATGATGATGTTATCACCGTATTATTATGGTCTTCAATGAACTGAAACGATCAAAGTGGTAGATTCTCGTGTTCTCCTCTTCTCCCTCCGTCTGTCTGTCTCCCCCTACTAGATAATATCTTCTCTACTGCATCTTGTCACGAGACAATTATTCGTTCGGGAAAATACCGTTAATACACTGTACAAGCTTGACGGTATGCTTTAAGCTTGCACACAAGAAAAAAGTTTCACCCGGGGAAAAACGAGCCCGCTGACAGACGTTATTCTCTTTATCGTCCAATTTACAACGATAAAAGTAAAGAGAAACAGAATTATCTTGTGTTTTCTCTGACAAATTGCTGTTGTAGTGTGATAATGCACCATGCTATTATTATTACGCATTTTACCTATATTGTGTTTTTTAAAGAGGACTCGTTGGTGTCTGTCCCTCTCCAATCTGCACCAAAACGGGAGCAACAAAAATTACAAGGAGAAAAACGTTGTCATTCATTCGTCACCATTTAGAACACACCTACCAATATTTTTCTTACGTCCTCATATCATTTCATAATACCATCTTGTCTCAACCTCATCTGGTAAAAATTAACCCGATAAACTTTACTGCCAGATGCATTAGTTCATCAGCCAGAAGCCACTACTGTTTTCAATATTTCACCACGTACGTAATTATTAGCCCGAAATATTACTTATCGCTGGCAGGATTTATAATGGTAAAAAGTCAATAGCGGAAAAATTTCCTCGTTTTGTGGCGAGCAAGCTGTGTCGTTGTTGCCGAATGTTGGCTCTTCTTGTGCAAGATTAAACATCAACAATGTCTTTAACTGTTCTCAAAATAAAGTGGAGAGTTAAGCAGTATGAAATTGTCCCGGTGGTTTTTTCTGGTTCCGCTTCTGGTTAATAACAACCTCTTCCCAAATTAGGGCAGAATAGAGTAAACAGCAGAGTTGATGCTACAGGGCGCGTTCAACAAATAAATTTTGTGTCGAGAGTTGCCAATAGTTCCCTCACCCGACTCACTTAAAGAGTTGGCTAAAGCAATAAAAATACTACATGAAGAAAATTACATAAGTTCAAGCAAATAAATATGTGCACAGAGTACACTACATACGTTATGGGTGCATTATAAAAACTAGGCAGGCAATGTGGACACAGATGCTGAAACTGGAAAAAAAATCGTTTTTTAAAGAGAAAAATGTTTTGAGAAGTCAAAAAATTTGATTTCACCAGAAAAATTTTGTGAGGAATTGGTCAGAAAATATTTTTAGCTTTAGTGATTTGCTTGTCTTTCTTGTTTCTTATATTTTTGACTGACATTTTTGTAAATTAAGAAGGTACACCCTTACATAAAACTATATAAACTGAAGTGACAGTTGAATATACATGTAACTGTGACTAACTTTTAAGAGAGAGAAATGTAACATTTTATTTTTCAAGTGAAATTTACAAACCTATATTTTATGATGATGTTTTCGTCTTAAAAGCACCCGGCGATCTATTTATTTACGCAAGCATGATTTAAACTGCCACTCAGCCACCCAACATTTTTGTATTACTCTTCAAATTCAACGCTGTCTCAAATGCGAGTAGATCAAGTTATCTAACTCACAACCTCTAGTCATGATGACGATGACGAAAATGATATCAAGGTTAATAATAGTACCTACATGAGGGTAGGTAGTTATGTTTAATGACTTGTAAAGGTTCAATTCATTTTCCCTACGAATCCTTGTCATTTTTGAATGTCATATAAGCAAAAATATCTAGAGATTTGGTGCGTTAACTATGAAGATTGTCGTAAAGGAAATTTTTATGCGCTGTTTGTTTTTCTTCGTGGAGCCATAACCACTCGTATCGTGGAAGCTATATTAAAAAAGTAAGGACACTTTGTATTTGCAATACATGCACAAAATTTAGTTTTTTGCAAACAAATCTCAATTTCTTTTCCTTCCCTGCAGCAGAACCAAATTTAGAAGTTTTCTTTGTTTTAAAACGAGTCAAACTCACTTGTTGCTTTAGTCACTGGATTGCACAAAGATTCAGAAGCATCTTGAATTTTTTTTTAAAAAAATAACAAAACAGAACCTGGGTCCTTGATATGGAACACGATATTGCGCATCTTGTCTGAGCGTGAGAGAGAGAGATACACTATTTTTTTGAGGGATCCGTCTTTTTACTGAGGTTTTTAAGTCACTTCGTTTGACTTTTTGTTGTCGTCTTCGTGAAGAAAGGGGTTTAGTAGTTGAAATAGATTTTACTTGATATGTTTTGGCTTGAGAACAAATCACTAATTATACACTGCATTGAATTCCCTACAACAGCAACTCGATTCTTTCCCTCTTTACATTTCTGCTTAATGTATTTGTAAACTTTGAGAAAAAAATTAATGGGTTCGAAACCGTGTCTTTTAGAACGAAACAAAATAAATGCATATTTGCTGCCACTACTACCGCAAACGTGTCATTAATACTCATACCTACTACCAGGACTAGCGACTAGCAACTAGCAAAACGATTCATTTACCCCCCTCTCCCCTTCAGCTGCTAAAGTGCGTTTCCTATCTTTTGTTCAAAGTTCAAGTGACATTTTGAACAGTTAAAACTTATTTAAAATATGCCGATCATTACTACATCAGATACTACACCATATCATCATCTACTTGTTAGCCCTACGTGAGCTGGTGTAAAAACTCCTTCTGAATGCTAAACTAATAATAACGCATTAATACGCCCCTGTTTTCTTTGCGCGCTGCGATGTGATATGATGGGATACGTTTCCTAAATATGTATCCTAATATCCATTTAAAATATATACGTTCTATCACGTTACGTAAACTTCAACTGCGTCACACTATCACTTACGGAAACTAGATACATACATATGCGTGTCTACGCACTCGCACACAAAAGGAAACGGGATCATCCTAGTCACTCTCGACAGAGAAATATATTAAGGATTTGCACTTGTATTCTGAGAAGATATCAAAAAAGAGCTTTTCAATGAAATCTTCCTTTTCATAGGGTGATTTACATACAGCTTCCGAAAATAGACTGCCTGTTGGAAAGATTACCATTCTAGAGTCTTTCTCGTCGTCCTGGGAGAAAAATGACGAGCAGTGATCTATTACAGAACGCATTTTATTTTATCTTCTATCATTTCTATCCAATACCAGCAACGGCATCCTTATCATCGTCGTCGTATAATTTTCTATTCTGATCCTGTTTTCATCTCTGAGTGAACGTAAATAAAGAAAGTGCGAGTAATATGAGAATGTTGATGATACATAATAGTGACGGTGACAGAGTTTTTATGTCCGTACGCACACACACGCACTTTTTTCTACGTATACGACAAAAACCAGCTGGAATACTATATTTTTCAACAAAGAAGAGCTCTACTAAAGGCTAAAAGGGATACTTATTAAACTGCTCTCATTATTTCTATAAAAGAGCCATGTTTTGAGATGGATGAGATGACATCTTTTTCTTGGAAAATACCTATATATCACTGTGTAGTTTACAATTTTTACTTCCACCTCCGTTGATGTTTGTAAACACATTAGTTATGGAATACACACACGCACACACACGACATGCTTTTTAAATAGCTTGTCTGTATCTCAATTACGAATAAATAAATAGACCAGAGAAGAGAGAGAGAGAGGAAGAGTGGATTAGCATGTAGAAAACGTCTTGAAAACTAATACAGCTATCAATCTCCCGTTTCTCCATCCTTAGAAAACGCGTAAAGCTATTTTCTTACAAAGTAAAGTTGTCTTATGATACCGCTGCCGCGCATCGTATTATATTCGCAGTAGTAGTAGCACATCACTTGAAAAAGTGGAAAGTTGTGTACGAGCATCAGCAATTTTAAATGGGATTTGAAAAAAGAAAAAGAAATTCTTTTATCTTTTCCAACTTTCAACTTGTATTTCACCTAATTTCTTTTGAAAACTTCAATGAGACGAAGAAATTTTTCTTGCCTTAATCCTTCCTCCTAAGAAATAAAATAGTTGCGCACTCTTTATGATTTTTTAAAAGGAGTGTAATAGTAATTCCTCCGTTATATATAGTACCAACCAGTTTTATGCGGCAAGTTGATAACGTCTACATTTTCTATTTTTCGTTTTCTACTTTTGTGTTCGTTGCGTGCCCTCGAAAATTTTATGTGGTAAGCAAATTCGACAAAATAAGTGTGTATGTGCGTAATGCGTAGATTGAGGATATGCGTACAACAATTTCTGTCCTTTGCTCACGCACCAATTATCTTCCAAATCAAGAATTTCACGGTTTGCCTGTATTTCTTCCCTATTGACGTATACATTTTCCTGAGGACGATGTCTTCTTTACCTTCTCATCAGTTGCGTTCCGTTTTTTTGTGTTGTTCATTAAAATTTTACTGAGATGTAATGAAATTAAATTGTTTACATTTGATAACGTGTCGTGCTGTCGTTCCCGTCATCCTCTTACTATCCCAGTCGCAAAAAGATAAAACGAAACAGAGAAAGGAAGAGAAGGAAAAAGTGTCATTTTCAAGGCATTAACGCGTGTAACTGCGGCGATGAGATTATTATTACTAGTAATTTTATTCGTTCCAAAGGCGTAGTACACACAGTATATTGCGAATGTCTTTCCTTCTATTATTTATCCTTCCCCTTGTCGTCAAATAAAAGAATATCTTAATATTTTCTTTTGAGGACAAAGTAGACACCCAACAAGATAAGATAGACTGATGGCAATGTGATTACTTCTTTTTGATGTCATTTCAAAAGATAAAAACTGAAATATTAAATTAAATTGCCCTCTTCTTCTCTTTTAGACAGCACCATATTGTATTTCAATCAGGCAATGAAGCTGATCAAATTGCTTTTTTAGCAACGCACAAATGCCTGTGGAGGAACAGAGGGATTATTCTAAAACATTTTATTGCCTTTTTAATAGGCCTGTAGGGGCGAGGCGAGACACATGATGAGTTCATTTCAACATTATTTTTTCCTTAAACTACTTCAATTCCACCTTTTTCCGAAGTATATAACGTTCTCTCAATAATATTCCTTCTTGCAAACCAGGTACAAAAAAAACAATTTAATTTCGTGTCCGTGTTGTTATAAGCCTATAATAATGATCCCAGCTTATAAACTTCCTAAATCTGGTTCTATATACTCTCTTTATTTGGAACTAGTAGTCAGTATTTTCCAAGCAACAATTTTCAGAAAGGCGCACAAATAACAGTGCTATAACGCACATCTGAAACGCATGATCCTTGTTTGAAAACGAGACTATTCGTTCTTGTTGATCATCATATCATTACTAAAAATCCACTGAAAAAATACTGGGGGAAATAGAAGATCCATCTCTGCATAAAGAAAGATGCTAGCATGGTGAACGGAAACGTTTTATGTGCCTAATATCTATAAGTAGGATCATTTAAGTGTGAGTGTATCATAATATGGAAGTTGTTTGTTTATCAAATTTTTAGGCATGATCCATTTTCCGGGGTTCGATCCCATTCATTTAGATGAGTTGTGTAAGTTTTAAAGACAAGTGAATTTTCCAATAATATTTAACCATATAAAAACGCTGCACTATAAAATCGTACTCCGTAAATTCGTTTAACAGTAGGTATTAATTTTTGTATATACTCCCTCAGACGAAACACCAACTGCTAATGTCTAATGTCTCAGTTCACTCACTCTATGTCAAATGTCAGTTGCGTTGAAAGTAAATGTGTATCTAAGTTTGTATTTGCAGAAACATTGCCACCATTTTTTGCATCTTAGTGAACGATATAATGCAGGTAATAGAACGTTGGCCATACCGAAAAAACATCCATGCTTAAGTAATTGCAAATACAACATGAATGTCAATACTTGAGTTAAATATATCGGACTACACACATATGTAAGTTTATTGGAGAAGTCAAATATCTTGAAAGTTCACGTTTTTTAAAGGAAAATTGGCGATGGCGCATTAGACAACGTGTGTTTGCAGTTTTCCTTTCAACAGCGGTTAGTTACTTAATAGTGTGCAGCAAGTGCAATGCATGAATTACAAGCACACACACAGGAAAATCAGTATGCATTATGCCTCCTATACAGCTTAACACACTGACACGGAACCCAAATTTTCTACGAAATGTTCTGCATTTCGCCACTAGCTACACTGAAAGGGCGCGACGGACGTCTCACAGTGAAAGATAGTGTTAATAGGTACGAGCTATAGCTACAATAAAATGTGTGCATAGGGAATAATTTTACCATTTTCTTGAAAATTGCCAAAAATTATTTAAATTGGACGCATAATACGCTTTTTGCACTTGTTTTCTGTTCCTCGTGTTTGTTGATGATCCAGCCTTCTCCCTCCCCCATAATGAAATATATTGCTGTACACTTTACTTACACCGCATACATTTTACACTTGTATCGTCAAAGTGATTTAGGACAGGCTGTACGAGAGAGGGAAAGATGTAAGGGTTCACATGCAAACATATGCTGCACCCGTAGTTGAGCTGAACCCACAAGTTAAGTACTGACAGCGAAGAGGCAAAAAATCTTGCAAATACCAGAAAATCCCAAGTTGCCTGTCAAAAAATGTTTGGTAAAGAGGAAAAAACAGCACGATGATGATGATGATCAAGAAAAAAACCATGAACCGAGAAATTTTTCTTACGCATAAACATTGAAACGCGTAAAAAATCAGAGTGGTAATAATGTGGGCGTTATTTGAGAGGCTTTGCCTAGCCTCCTTCCTTTCACTTAGGATCAGGCAGTCAACAACGAACATCCGGACACCAATAGCAATAGTATTACTGATATTACGCCAACCGCGTAAAATCATGTGTATCTTCATATTGACAGAAAGTTAGAACGAGAGGGAGAGAGGATGGGTTGTAGCGACATTTTATTAAGATGAGATCAGATGCCTCAATAAATAATTCTAAAGTGTCGGCTGCTCAAACCTAAATGAGGTAACTGATGAAACTCCTGTGCTACTAGTGCTGCCCCGTAGTCATGAGGCCCATATGCAGAATCTGTTTTTCATTTTCTTCGTCCATTTTCATCTCCTGCATGAAGCAATCATTGTCTTCAGATTTTTACGACGACCGACTGTATGTACGCATTATTTGTTTTTAGCTTGAAGGATGCGTTTTTATTTTGCGTAGGTGGCTTCGCTTGCCAGGGGTGTGGGGTGCTCTTAAACTATTATCTATCATCGCGCTCGATCATCTGATTGTCATTTTGATTTGAGAAGATCAAGATAAACGAAGGAGCAGTTCTGAAAAGAAATAAGCAGAGAGAGAGAGAGAGAGAGAGAGAGAGAGAGAGAGAGAGAGAGAGAAATGATTACTTACACATGATGGCACCCAGTAGCCATACTTCAGGTTTCGAATGTAGCTCAATGAGAACAGGTGGCATGCACACGAGGAGAATGAGAATGTCGGCGAGGCTGAGATTAATAAGGAAAATATTGGTGGAGCTGCGAAGATCCTTATTTCTCCACACGACAACGGGCACCAGGATGTTCCCAATGATTCCAATGAGAAGGATGAAGCCGCAGAGGAGTGTCGACGTGATCCTAATGTAGTACGGGAACTCGTCAATAACAACAGGATCGGATGACATGTTGTTAAACGTGGTGGAATTCCCGTCTGATAGCAAGTAGATGGAGCCCATGGTGGTCATTGTGCTAAACATATCCCTTCTGCTGCTGCCACCGCTGGCGTCACCAGCACTGCTAAAGTTTTCGTTTAAATCATAATTGTCATCGCTGATGCTGAAACCCCCTGTGCCGCCACCACCACCTGAAAATATCCCCGCAGACAACGCAGTAGTACTGGTTGAGATAGCAATGGAGGTAGAAAAGGAGGGTGACATGGACAGGGAGGATTCTGCTCTCCCGCTACCAACAACCAGAGCCGTGTCACTTGACTCTTTTGTCATCATGTCCATGTTGACGGAGGACAGGCAGTCACCAAACGAAATTGCTTAACATTTATCAAATGTGAGAAAACCTTTCATTAAACTGTCGGCGCAACGAGACTGGGGATGTCGTTAAAGGAAAAGATAAATGGTAGAGCGAGAGGGAAAGAGAGACCCGTTTTCGATCACTTTACAAAACGGGGGATGGCAACCCGATTACCACATGGTTTTGAGTTTTTGCAGTAGCAAATGCGCACTTGTCACTAATCGGAAAACTGCACGTTTCGTTCCTTTTCCTTAAAGGTAGCTTGGTTGACAATGATGACGGTGATGATAAGGATGATGAATGACGAGCAGCATTGTTCCAGTGGATCTGCAAGAAGTAAAACAATAGCGTTATTGATTGATTGCTATGTATCAGGGGAGGGGATTTGATGTACAACTTCTCTTGCTCAGCCACTCAAGCCAGCAAGTAGCCGTGTTCGCAGTCAGCGCAGCAAACCCAGAATTTCTTGTCTTATGGGGAAAAGTGAGACAAGTATAGAGAGCAATAACCACCTTTACAAACACCAAACAAACCATGTTACAAATTTTTTTGTCTTCTCCGAGGAAAAAGATTTACGCTTGCACGACAACCTATATTACGCCATAAAGACATTTTTGAACAGCTACAATGACTGTTACTGTTATTATTATTATCACGCCTTGAACATTTACTCCCCGGAATCTTCAGTAATAATTTGACTTTTTACACACAGGAACATGTCGTCTTTTTCAACATTTATTGGGCAATCAAGCCATGCACATCTGCAAACAACAAGGTTTGTTTAAAAAAATAAAAAAAGTGCAATAAAAGTCTGCAAGTGTGGTATCACCAGAACTAGCAGAGAGAGAACACTTACACAGGAAAAAGACTTGTTGTTTTTGTCGTTGTTGTTCTCTTGCATAAAAACGAGGAAAAGATTCTCTCTATGTTTGCTTGACAGGGGAGTAAAATATGATTCCAAGTTGTGCTAATCCCTCTCTCCCATCTCGTCTTATATAATATTGCGAGCATCATCAAGTTATCCTAATAAGTGTGCTTTTTACTATTTTCAAGGAAAAACGTTCCTTTTCGCCAGTGTTACTTTAACAACCATCTTGTACTTGCATTCAAGCACCACCACCTATAAATGTGCATAACAACTTATTATTATATCACATGATGATGATGATGCTGATGACGATGATCCTCATCATGAATGCATTACATAAACAGATTATTTGCAAAACAGAAACAACATTTTTGTCTTGACTTTTTAAAAAACTTTTTTGCTCTTTGAGCATGACCGTGTAGCAGTAATAATAGTAATGCATGCATATATGTAGCAGAGAGAGATTGCAATGAATAAACTGACTTTCATTTCTTCTAAAAAGTTGTAACATTATCACGGTTTTCTCTCAATATTCTCGTGGTTGCACTGCACACACACACACACACGAGAGGAAAAACGCTACTCGATGATATATTTATATACAGTGTACGAGTTACGTCGTACACACAAACACAACAACATGATACACACACCTAATGACCATTGAAGCGCTAATAAATTAAATTCTATAGAAAAATATATGCTTGTCGAAAAAAGATACATTTAAATAAACAACACAGCGTAGGACTATAAGTTACATAAATGTTTGTACCAAGCTATCTGCATATATGCTACACCACACGGTGTAAATTTTTTACATTTTAGTGGGTATAGTACAACTTATATGCAGCCACAGCAAGACAGACAGAGAGGTCATAAAAAGGATTGTTTAGAGACGAGCAAATGTAAAAATCTAATTTATGTTGTCATCAAAGATGCTCCCAAAATTGGCCATGTGGATCCTGTGTACTGTACCTATAATAATCTCTCGGTCTGTTTAAAAAAAATGCACGCCTGCTTATGCGCTTGCTGTCTGCCGTTTCTCTTATGACAACAAGTATCATTTTTTGTAAAACTGTTTACTTTTTAGTAAAAAAGGAAGAAAAAATCTTGTTTAGAAAAGAAGAAGGTGTATCCTTCATCGATACTGACGTCTTGCAACCATAAATACACACCTATGGATCTTCTGATCGGTTTAATGGTGGAGAATTTGGTAAGCTGTATGCCTGTGTGTATCATCATATCATCGTTATCATCAAGGCAAGTGGGAAATACTCAATAGTTCAATACCTCTTTGATTTCATCTCATTGTTCGGATTTGAGCATCCCAGTAAAGCCACCATTATGACTGCTGTACTACCCATTCAATTAGTGATTTTCTATCGTAATCATAACAATACCTACCTATCTATGGATATTGGGCATAGTTTTTGCTTGGAAGACGACGAGCTATAAAAGGTGGCTAATTGTTATTGTGAAGAAGGATTCACGTCGTCTTGCATTCCACTCCCTACACAGAAGATTTAATTTGCTAAACAACGTTCCCTTTTTTCTCCCTTTTTCTGTGGGGTAAACAATGTGTCCAATTGTGTTTGGCTACCTTGCTGTTACTTTTCCCAATGATTCCACTCTATGCTGCCGTTATTTATTAATATTAATTATTGATACATGTTTAATGGTACTCCATTGTATTTTTTGATCACTGGTTATAGAGTATCGTTTCGTTGAAAAAAACACCTACTCTCATCAGCAATTTCTGACCATCAGTCTACTACATCAATGAAATCCCATAATTGTGTGGAGTTTTTGATGGGGTGCATTGTTCTCCGCTCTGCTGACTAAGAATAAGTCAATCAACTAATCCATTCAGATTATTGAAGAGGTTGGAATAAAATTGTTGTAGAACGCATCTTCCTCCATCATCGTCGTCGTTATAATCATAATCTCATTTTTTTCTAAAAGGAAAAGTTCATCACTCATTGGCTTACGTATTTGCATAGAAAAGTGGCTTGACACCTTAACCAACAAAACAGGCATGTATAATCCCAAAAACAGGGATAGGCGGTTTGACAAAATGGATAGTTTTGTTTTGAAAAAATAATCAGATTTAAGATTGCATTTCATTTATTTATAATTTGGTAATTTCAAGATTAGATTAAATCAGGAAAGGGATAAGAGTAAATTTAATCTGTATTTAATCTAATTATAATTTTTAACACTCTACAATCTAAATTCCGATTTTGCTGAGTTCACGAAAGTACAAAAGAGACTGACCAAAAACTTAACGACTTCTTTCGTATCTACAGTTTAAAGGAGTAGAAAACAATATTTCACACATTTGTACAGATCCTGGTAATGTATTGTTGTCAACAATCGTTAATAATGCCAACAACTATTGAGTCAAACGTAAACGCCTCTAGATCAACAGAGAGAAAATTTAACTGAGGGTAAAAAATTAATATGTAACCTCGATTATTTACATTAAAAGTTAATCAAATTGATTATTCAGATTAAAAGATTTTTTAAAGTGGATTACCAATAAAGTTTAATTTTATTCCAGAATAGATAATTCAATTAAACATTAATTTCGCTTAAAAGTTTCAATGATTAAAGATTAAAAATGAAATTTAATCTTTAAAAAGTGGATTACCTAGTTTAGATTACACAAGCCTGCAACCATAGTAACCACCTACCACACACCACCATCAAAACTTTACCTTTCTTCTTTTACCGCGTGATTCGGTAAAATGCTAAACGACTAGTACTACCAATAAACGTTTTGTGGCCGTTTCTGTGTTCTGCTCTCTGCTTCTGCCAAGCAGGCGTGACTTTCGCACAGAAAAAAATCCATTAATTCATGTCTAACTCAATAAAGATTTCATTCATTCCATTTGTGAGTAGTACATTCATGCAAACTGCACACACGCCGCTCTGGTGAGAGTAATCTGTGCTGTCGTCATACATAACAAATCTCGTTAGTTACTTATTAGTAATACCATTATTATTATTATTATCATTATTATTATTGTTACAAATGGGGGCCTTTTCCAATAGCGCAGTGATGACAACGACGATGATGATGAAGCGTGAAATCCGTAATTCATCATCATTCGGCTACAGATCAACTAACCAGAATTAGAATATAGTATTGATTGGAGGTGAAACCTTCCCTTCTTGCTATGAATGAATGGCTAGTCGTAATGATACCCCCTGACAGTCAGCCAGTGTTAGATACCTTAATGTGCACCTGAATCACAAACAATGCACTTGAATTATTCTGGGGATCGTGTAAACGTGAAACATAAAGTGCGCCTCAATGCATTTCATTGTAACGACTAACGACACTCTTCGTCACTAGATTTGACTGTTGTTTGGCATCCTGCTTGAGTATTACATAAAATATAGTGACTGTTGGTTAAAAAAACACACAAGTCACACAAGTAGAAGTGGAAATAGCAGTTACTGACTGACTATGGCGACTTACTCGACTGACTTGCAACTTGGAGTAACCTAAAATATCCCCTTGTCAGACATTTCGTCTTGGTCAGTCTTATTAATAGGGAGACCGGTACAGAAATACCAATACATTCAAAGCTGCAGTCGTTGTGGTAGTAATAATAATAATAATACCAATAATGAAGTTGCATCTCTGATGATGACGACGATGATGGCAGAAAAAGGCTGTATACTTCATTGCCTGCTGCTGCCGCCTGGGATTGAATAAATTAGCGTAAGACAATAGAAAAAGTCAAGTGTCACGGTTCACAGCACACATATTCATTACGATCTTGCTGTGAGTGGGTGTAATATTACAACTTCTATTTAACTCACTTGATGCAAAACCGAACATGGTCAAAGTGGAAGAAGAAGAAGACGACGACAAAGAGAAGGAAAAAAATTCTGTCATTATTTCGGCATTAAAAGTTTATTTCTACTTATTTATTTATGTACCTATGTGCATGTATATATTTTTCACCATGCACTCTCTGTCAGTCGTCAGTCAACTGGTAAATTCCTCGGAGGACAAAGACGATAAAACATTGACTTGTACAGGCATTTATAAACTCAATTTACATTCAAAGAGAAAATCGTCTTTGCATTAAAAATCACGAGTATAAATAGTTATGGAGCCACACAAGAAACGTAATAATGTCACTTGATAAAGATGAAAGAGTAGGACGCAGGGCAGGTCACAGATTACTGTATTTTCTGTATATCTCTAAACAGACAATACTTTTTTGTGCCTGTATGCGTTACAGTTTATGAGCAATTAGCTAAATCATCAGAAAACAATTGCAGTGGTTCAATAAGAAAATGCCTGAATCATTCACGCGGGGTTTAGCGCTTGCATGGCGAATTGAGAAAACGGTCAGTGCACCTTTAGTGCGCGTTGGCCGGGCGGAGAATATGGAGGATGGATTATTGGCAAGTGTTAAAAAACGGTTGTCGTGCGATTCATCATCTTGAAAACGACAATAAATTTTTGAAGTGGCGTAAACGGGTTATACATGAGAATTCCATTTCGATTGTGCTTTGGCCTATTCATTGTAAACTTTTTTTACGTAGCCAATCATAAACCAAAAAATGTACTCATATACACCACGTTTGAAGGAAGATTTGTATACCCCATCCTGTTTGCGCCGTTTTTGTCGAATACTTTTAGTTATTTTCAGTTACTTGAGAGGATTTCTGAGTTATGTCCAGAGAAGGATGATGGTTCCATCAATAAAACATGACAGGTCGTTTTTCACTCACGTAATTTTTGGTCGTTGCAAGTCATATTTGATACACGACGAATTGTTATTTTAAACACGTTATAGTTTATAACATACGTATATTGTTGTATTGGTTGCATCAAGGTAAGGTTTACTATTTTAGCTCTGACTTTAGTAAATTACATCACATAATATGCTTAGCACATTTCATTGCAATTACAATCATCTCTACAACATAACGGCCGAAATGCTTGTCACAGTTGTCGCCCTCGTTCAACTGTTATAGTGTTGCCTGACAAATTCAACCACATTTCACCACAAAGGAATTTTAATTTTGACGATTTCAAATTTTCAACGATGGATGAATATAAAAATTAAAGTAATCTGATTCTGATTTCCTGTCATAGACATGTACAACATAATAGAGCAAAAGCAACACCACTAGGATTCATTCGCCCATGCAATTCGGAAATTATCTTATGTTACACAAGGGATATCGTCCTTGTACTTTGAATTACTCAGGATCTTTTAAATAGGAAGAAATAACTAATTGGGCAATGGATACGTTTGATGTATGCATGAATAAGTCGCACGATAAGACGATAAGAGTCATCATATCCGTTAAACAAGCTTTTCAAATATGTAAATGTGAGATGCGTATGTAGTGCTTAGTAACGGTTCAAATAGCGAAATTCAATACTGCTTAAATATACAAAATGCATGACTCTCTACATATCCACATTTACTCCAAGGTTGCCATATCAGTAATACCACGTAAGCGATTTTTAAACCCCAGAAACATCCACTCATTTTATACATATACGTTCCAAGCCCGTTTTCCCCCAAGGGTACAGTTCCTCCCAGACCTTGTTCCCCCAGACCTTGTTCCCC